>CAJHQP010005732.1:0-43608 GCA_905132765.1 Moricandia arvensis | reverse complement strand
ATTTGCCAAAATTGCTAATGCTCTTACTTGGTATTAAATGGCCTAATAATAATGAGTTTTGTTTCGTTCTGAACATTGATTTTACTTAGAGCATCTCCAAAAAAGAACTCTATTTTGAAGTTTCTCAAACTCTATATTTGAAGTTTCAAAGTGTTCTTCTCCAAAATCAAAACTTCAAAACTAACTTCAAAATTATTTGTATTTTACACTATAGTCCTTATATTTATTTTAGTTAATGAAAATTCATAAAACTTTTATAAATAACTAACACATATATAAAAAATTACAACAATATTAATTAATAAAACTTTAAATTAAAATATAAAACTAGAAATAGAAATACATAATTAAATATTAAACTACAAATAAAATACCACATTATTCCATAAGATTATTTCCGTAATGCTCCCATATGTGATCAACTAGTGCATTTCGAAGTAAGAAATGACTCTCTTTATTTTTAATTTGTAGATTACGAGCTAAAAATTGTTGAAAACGGATATCTTCATTTTCCGCCATATCAACCGTTGCTTCTACCACTGATCTTGTATCTTTTATCGGCGCATTAATATCACGTTCATCTTCAATTATCATGTTATGCATTATAATGCATGCCGTCATTATATCATGCAATACCTCCTTCTTCCAGTAACGAGATGATCCTGCTATGATAGCAAACTTGGACTGCAAGACTCCAAATGCACGTTCAACATCTTTTCGACATGCTTCTTGTTTTGCTGCAAACAATTTTTTCTTTGGACCTTGGGGATTACTTATTGTTTGAACAAGAGTTGACCATTTTGGATAAATTCCATCAGCTAAATAATAAAAAACTTGGCTTCTATCAGTGATATTAATTCTCGTGAGTACATTCGTTCTGAACAAGAAAGAATCATAAGAAAAAGACGTCAAGAACAACAAGAACAACCATCTTCGGTTACAAAAAACTTGTTTGGACAGTATTTCGAAGATTTGGGAGCTTCCGGGGCAAATTTACCAGATTATTAGTATTGTTGTAATATCTAAATTTCTATAATAATTATGTCTTTATGTACCCTTTTTAAAAAGTTTTTAATTCAGTATGTTTTATAATATTCTTGTTGTCTAATTCTACTTTTAAAATAATATAAAACTTATTTTAATTTTTTAAAAATTTTATGGGTAAAGTTTAATTTATAGATTTGAATATTTGTGAGATAAATTTTTTAAAGATTAAAATGATAAATAAGAAAATACTTAAGAATAATAAATAAGATATGTAAATGTAAGGACCAAATTGCAAATAAAAAAGATGAAACTTCAAATTTGAAGTTTTGGATAGTGAAACTTCAAATATGAAGTTTCACTACCCAAAACTTCAAATTTGAAGTTTTGAAGTTTCTTTTTGGAGAGCCAAAAACTCTATATTTGAAGTTATAGAGTGTCTTTTGGAGATGTTCTTAGAAACAACTTTGACCAGTTCTCATTTGCCCATTACTCTCAACTTATTTGTGATATATTTAAGAATAATATTAAATTATTTGAGCAATTTTTTTCTAGAGAATTAAATTGTGTTAATTTCTGGACTTTGCATTTAATGAAATTAGTTATCTTAGAATTTTATTAATTCTAGAGATTTAATCTAATTTTTATTGCAACTTATAGACATTGTTTAAATTATTTAACATGTGAAATTGGACATCGAAGGTTGATAACATACTAATATAATTACGTGTTTTTTGAACATGTACATTGAGTATGATTGTCATACAATTAGTAATCTGAATTGGCTATATGTATATCATATACATTTATATTTCTGATTCGTTTTAAAGTTTAATTAATATAGATAACATGACAATAAATGTGATAAGTCGATATCCCATCTTGGGAATGGTCTTCCATATATGATAATGCGTACTATATATATTGGAGTTTTGATTTTTATCTGAATGTCTACATTCTATTTACACCAGCTGTGGTAGAGGCGATATTGGTTACGAATCTAGTGAGTTGATACACCGATTTAGTTCGATAGTGGTCTGCCACATGTGATTGAGCCAAGTGTTGATAGTTATCCTATTGTCACTTGAATGACAAAAGCTATAAGCGCAAGACCAATGAAGGAAAAAATCGATGAAACTCGATTTTATGTGGCATGGATAATATTTATTTCCATGACCATAGTGAAAAGTAGAGAAGTATCTAAGAACAGTTAAAATATTTTTATCTTGAGAATACTTATAGTTGAACTATAAACAATGTTGAATTTTATAAATTGTTTTATGCAAAGTGGTTGTGCATAGGAACAAAAGAAAATCAATGATTTATTTAAAACCTCTACTAGCTTCATATAAGTGAAATACTTAAAAAGAACTTCAATGGTTAGTCACAAGTGTGTGACACAATGAATCACTAGGCTGACACATGTCTTAGCATTGTTAACAAATTTCGTCGAGATTGCAATAGTTAGACAAATGGAAAAAATTTCATAACTACTTGACTGAAAATAATATGTATAAAATATTTTTTTTCACGTCAAAATGGTTGAAATAGAAAAAATGTCTAAAATATACAAAGTTGGATATGTAAAATAAACTTTAGAAAATTATGTACATATTTATGACAAAAGACGCAATGTAATGAAATGAAAGAAAATGGCATTATCGTCAAAATTACTGTTTATCTATTTGAACGTAACAATGATGTAGATTTTCTTTAAAAGTAGAAAAAAATATTTTTAAGAAATGATGACTGTAAATATGCATGATTATGAGTTATTTCATGAAATATGGGGGAAACAGGTCTTGCCACATATATTCATTGGCAAAGAATCCACATGAACTTTGCAAAGGTAATGTACATTCGTATAAGTACATTGAAATGTGGGGGTGCATAGCAAAACAAAAAGCGCAATATCACCTCCTAAAAAACACAGAATATTTAGGTGGTTCTTACCATTTTTGATTTATAAATCAAATAAACCGGATATTCATGCTAATATAATCATGGAATATATATGTATGCGCCTTTCTTAGAATATGAGTTTATTTAAAACGATAAAAATCTAAAACAAACTCATAAAAAAGGTAAGCCATTTTTGGAATTGAGCCTAGATGAAGGAAAAATGTTCATAAGGAAAATTTCTATTGTGAAGATTTTTAAATTTTTTTGCTTGAGAATGCATTTTCATGGAAGAAACCATCACTAGTAAAATAGAATTCATTATGAAATATCATATATGGTTCATGATTTATTTATTAAACGGTTTTAAAGGCTGGGTTGTAAATATATTTGCAAAACAAGATTTGAAAATTAATGGCTAGATCACAAGTACATGGTTTCGGAAAAAAACTCCAAAAATTCATATGATGCTTGGATTTCTTGACTCTAAGAATAGTTGTAATTATAATGTTCAGAACATTGTAACATTATGAAACAAAAAAATTCATATGATGGACTTGAAATATTATATGGATTTGAGACAACTCCAAAAATGACATGTGATACGCACATATACATCAAAAGTGTTCTACACATATCTATTTTTTGATATGTAAATCTTTTCATAAAAAAATTGGTTAAAAAACTAAGAATGTTCTTAATGAGAAGTTTGACAAATTATGGCATGAGGTTACAAAAGGTACTTCTTGTAATATATATGATTATATATCTAGTAGGAATCATTGATCTCAAACTCATATGATGACATGATATTTGTGAGATTCAAAATCTGGTGGACTATGTATATATACTAAGTCACCACATGAGTAATCCAAGTTGTAACACTGGAAATTATAACTAAAGACTTGAGCTTCATAAAAGTTATAGTTATCATAGTATAGAGACAATAATCTTGAAAAGATATAACTATGTTAATTGGTTATCCAATTCTAGATATTAAAGGTTCACAAGTGGATTTGTCTTTATGCTTGACAATGATAACACATCATTACAATTTTCTAAATTAATTATGTGAAACAAATTAGTTTTGAAACATATGTTCAGAGCTTTTGGTAAACAAAATGAACTAAATGTTTCAAAACTTGGTAAAAGATTTCACGATGTGATAAAAATTAGTGATCAAACACTAAATTTTATGTATGGTGGTTATTAGTATATTTTAAGAAGATGACATACAACCATTAGAAAATTTATCTCAAACGGATTATCTCAATTGATTATATCCCATTAAACAACCTATAATGATTGGATTAATAAAGGTGTGTCACGAGATCAAATTCCAAAATCATCAAGAGGAATGGGTGTAAAGCCTATGAATTAAAAAGATGTTTGGCGGTAACTCTACCTAAATGATTGAAGATCCCAAGAAATAGGTTCAAAGAGAAAACTAAGTCAAACTTAATCTACTAAAAGCACTGAGAGATTTTTGGTCTCTTCCCAGCTCATAAGATGATAAAAGTGCTAACAAATATGAGGAGGATAAGCATAAGATTTTAATGATTTCATAGCTTCTAAAGCGGAATATTACTCAATACTTTTCATGTTCAATACCTAATGAGTGTGAAATTGGGCTGTTTCTAGGAGAATGAAGGTCAGACTATATTTTCTAAGTTCACTTATGATTAACCAGGCATGTTCAAGGCCAAAATGAACACATTAGAGAACTTAACTCTGTGAGAAAATGAAACTATGTGATAGATATTGTCTCGGTTTACACCAAAGTTCGGGGGGGGGGTTCAAGACATCATGTCACTTTCTGGTCGAGTTAACCCGATATCTATTATCAATGATTTGGTTCAAAGCTGAAACATGCTACCAACTCATTAGCAGTAGATGTTTCGCTTGTACTCTCAAAATTCCTTTTATCGAGTTTTCATTTGTTTAGAATCATTTCTATTAATGTGGGAGATTGGTGGAACTCAATTTTAATACAAATGTTAAAATTTTAGTTTGTTTGAATGAAAAATGTGGGTCCTAAGATTGTTGCTCTAATAGCACAAAATGGACCGTGTGGAGAAGTCTAACAATGTTAATAACCTTATACAATTATAGAGAAATGTGAACTCATACTAAACCAAGCGCGCACACCAAGTTGAGTTGATGTGAACTCGGACTTGAGTTCGGTTTAGATAACGGTTCAGGTACATGGATCATGGCTAACAACCTATATTTTTATATCGAAGTTTATTTTATGTAATTGATCACTACATAAATGAAAATTTCATTAGAAAAATAAACAAAATTTGAAAGAGTAAATCTTGGTCAAAAAGTCATTAATTCTTGTTAAGAATTAGTCTTGGTCACCAAGGTAAAAACCCTCTTTAATTTTGTGATTAATTTCGTGGTTAATACCAAAAATTAATGCAGTATTTATCTCTACTAAGACCAAAAAATGTTTTGGCATTTTGTTAAGCTATATAATGCTCCCTCTCATTCCACTAAATAACAATGTGAACTACAACAATCCCTTCCCCTTCTTTTCTTTATTTTTTCCATTTGCCGATGAGAATACACATAAAATGAAGGTTTGCTAGGCTTCTTATTCAAGTGATGTGAATACAAGAAAGATGCAGCTTTATCCTGGGACTCTAATCATCATACAACCGTTACACTACATGTAATTTTTGAGTTAAAGAAAGAGATTCTAAGTCTTGAATCTGCAAAAACTTGTTGTCCATTTCGTTTGATTCATGGTATACTGTTCTTTATAATCTAGCTTATAATTATTCAAATTGTGCCCTTTTATAAATTAAGGTCATACACGTACGATGTATTTGAACAAAGTGAGAAGTACCTTCCACCGTTTTGGTATGATATTGCCTATATACAAAAACAGGAAAAATGAGCTGGTGTCGTTACTCTGATAAGAGGATAATAGATGAAAGCAATCAGATGATGTCGCCATAAGCAACAAAAATAGGACCTCTCTAGAACCTTAAATCAAATTGAGCAAAGATTTACATTACCTCAACCGAAACCAGGAAGTTAGGCAAGAAGAAGAAGGTTCCCAAACTCAATCTGTTGTTGATTTCATCATCACCTTCTTTCTTCTTATCAGACTTATTCTTTCTCAGGTGAAGCTTCTTGCTTGCTCTTCATAAATCAAGATTTTAACTACTTTCCATTAACAAGATTTTAATAACAAGAATGGAAATCTGCAACAGATATTGCGCATAGCAGAAAGTGAATGTACACTATTAGTAGAGGTACAAATCAAGAAACTTCATATTCATGAGAAGCAATATACTTCTCAAACGAGTCGATATGAAGGAGATATGCGATGGTGCTATGTAGATGGTTCATGGACCGAATAAGATATATTTCTGGAGAAGGATGGTTTTCTAAAACGAGGTTTCCGAATGACAAAATGATGGAGGTGATGAAAATTCTAAGAACTGAAGAAGAATGTCTCCTTTACATGTAGAATGTGAATATTTGATTCGGGAAATCAAATACATCAAGACCCTAAAATTTTCAGAGGTAAAGCATGCAACCGACTGTTCCTAACTGATATAAATGGTGTGTACACCAACAAAATGACCAGCTTTGCGTCACATTTAAAGGAATTTCAACGATGTAAGGACTTTTTATTTCATTTCTTAATCCATCATATATCAAAATAAAGTATAGAACGGTGGACAAACTTGCATGAAGTGCTCGAAATTCTAGTTCTGCGACTTACTATGTTGGTCACTTAGCATCCATTTGAATTTTCGAATTGATGACTAGCTGTAACTAACTCTTTGTAGTTTTAGTTATTGTCGGCAAAAAATACAATAACAGAAATTTCATTTTTGGCATGATTAATATTCTCAGAATATTTTGAAAAGCTTTTTTTTGCGCTGAAAGACATATTTACCTAATACAATGAAGTTTGAATTACCAAAGCATTTTCAATATATCTCTATTTTCTATCTGTAATAGAGTAGTTGTCATATAAAAATGATTTTTTTGCTTCATTGCATTCATCTATATTCTATACATTCTTTAAAAAATATATATGGATTAGAGATAGCTAAGTAACATTAGAATTTGGCTATCCTCATATGAAAAGTGCTATTATTTTTCTTTTGATATAATATCGAGTATCAAATTTTTCAGCAAGGTATAATAATCACTATAATCCTAAAGTAACGAAAATCTAGGTTGAACCATTATATTTTTTTAATTTTCAATTTATTCTACTACAACTAACTTCATTATTATTAAATATATATTATATCTAACTAATTATCTTAATACTTTCAAAATAAAATATCTAGAAAAGATATTCTTAAGTATTTTTTCGTAAGATTAGATTTAATAATATCTTTTAATATCTTTTATTTAAAATGTAAATATACACTTATTTTTAAGTAATAAAGTCATTATTAATAGTAACTATATTTAACAACAAAAAATTATTCATTATTCATTTATATAATAAAAAATCTATAATAATTATATATATATATATAATTTATATTCACAATTAAATTACTACATCAAGTAATAAATTTAAAGTAACTTAATTTATTAATTAACTATTTATAAGTTATAAAATAACAGAATAAATTATAGTTATGAATTTTACAACATACTTCAACTTATTAAACAATATTAAAATACGATATATGAACTAATAAATCATTTCATAAGTTAATATACATATTTAAATTAAAATATTTAAAATAATTAATATATTTCTCATGTATGAGATGGGTATAATAACAATAGTTAATTTGTATAATAATGTTGACCAAAATATAATAATAAAATAAAATTTTAAGAATATTCAAAATTAAAAATTTGTATTATAATATATGAAGCAGGTTATATAAATTAATTATCTTATTTTCATAAAATTATATTAATGTAAATTTTAGTTTTATTATATATACTTCAAAACAAATATTTTAATAAAAAAATTACACATGTATAAGATTTCTAATTTTGAGTAAATAAATATTTGAATAAAAATTCATTTCGCTTTAAAAAGTACGGGTCAAAATCTAACAATAAACATTAATATTTCATCAAAATCTAATAAAAACATTAAAATACGGGTGAAAATCTAATAATAAACATTAATATTTTATCAAAATCTAATAAGAAACATTAAAGTGCAGATCAAAATTCATCTCACATTCATGTATCTATTTCTAATTTATTATGTATCCTCTCGAATATTGATCCATTACGCTTACAATGCGGGTCAAAATTCATCTCATATTCATGTATCTATTTCTAATTTAATATGTATCATCTCGAATATTGATCCATTACGCTTACAATAAAATGATAATTTAGTTTGACTAACTTTTGTAAAATAAGAGCATAACATTGATAACATATATCCACCATTCATCTAAACATTCATAAATTAAAATACTTTAAATATGAAAATTTAAGTCAAATTGTATTACATAGTGACCATCCGTAGGTTCAACCAGTAGTCGGGTCCCAAATTTTAGCATATTTTGCGAATTTTATAAAAAAATTAAATAACAAGTTTAAAGAAAAAAACAAACCGGACTCCATATAAAGTCACCAGTTAGTCAGTTTAACCACGGGTCCGGGTCGTGACCTGAAACACTGGATATAACGCTCCATTTGTAACATTTAAATGTAGATACATAATCAAAAATGCAAATTTATTTCATATAATTTGGTTTGTGTCGAAAATAATCTCGCGCTTTGAAAGCGCGGGTTAAAATCTAGTTAATATTCATTAAGTGTTAGTGGTTAATAAATTTAACATTTACTATATATTTATGTTTATATGAATTTTTGAACATTAAATTGAATAAGTTACTTACTGTAATTTACTTTGTTGTTATAAACAATAACTTTTATTATATATTTATCTTATTAGACTTGCATTTAATTATTAGATAAATGAATATATATGAAACAACACTTATAAAGATTATTTTTATTGGAAATTAACTTTTGACATGTATACTTTTCATTTAAATAAAATATTTTTTATTTATTAATTTTGTACTCTCTCCGTTTTTATTTAATTGTCGTTGTAGAATAAAATTTTTGTTTCAAGATAAGTATCATTTTATGATTTCAGTGCAGATTTTATTGAATTATATGTTATTATATTTTTTCTATTGGTTGAAATTTAGTTAGGTTTATAGATAATGATGTTTTTATTTTGAAAATATGCAAAATTAAATATTTTCTTAATTTGTGTGCAAAAACCTAAAACGACAAATAAAATGAAACAAAGGTAGTATACATTTATAACAATTTTAAAATATTAATGTAACCAAATATTTAAATATTTGTTGCTATTTTTTATATGTATGATACAAATATAAAATTTAGTTTTAAAATTAAAAACTCACCATGATTTTAATAGGTTAAATTTGAAGTTCAATTATTAAAACATAACTTATGTATATTTTAATATATATATATGTATATCGAAAGTGTGTTTTGCTGTTTTACAGAAATATACTAACATTAGATTTATACAATATAACCCATTTAAATGGATCAATATATTTTTTAAATATAACACATTACACAATAATATGTTAATAGAGATGAGACAAATCTCAAAAAGGTTGTATTTTTTTTTTGAAGAAACAAGTGTGTAACTTCTAAACCTAACTAAATTATGACGATTTAAGTTTGATTGGTGGTCCCATGGTTGGTGTTATTGTTAAACAAAATTTTTATGAATCTTTATAATGTACACATATACTTATGGGATTTTTGCCAAAAATGACTCAAAAGTAAACCCAAACTTGAATCAAATGCAAAAGTAACCTAAAAGGCTATTGAAATTACAAGCAGCCCCTTCTGAACAAACAAAAAAACTAATTTTTTTTTCTGTTTTTAACCCCCGCAAGTTTTCTACCTAGACTTCTTAAAAGTGAAAGTAGTGAGTCATGATATTCTTTAGTTTAGGTTTTGCCAACATATGTTGTAGTATTGTATGTGTTCTTATGGTTAGATTTTGGAAAGCATAAATGTTTTTTTTAAAATTTAAAATTGACTTAAGTGTGTTTATTTTTGTATATAGTAAACACTATTTAAGTATAATTTGATTTTATAATGTGGTTTATTAGTTAATTTTGTCAATTTAGTTTAGGGGTTAAATTTAGGGTCTTAGTCGACTTACTAGTAAGTCGTCTAGTGAATATATTTACGGTAGATGACTTACTAGTAAGTCGTCTGATGCACGTTCAAACCGGACTGAGCCTTTCATTTTACCATTTTACCAATATACTTTTAAACCTAACTGGATTATTTACCGGACATATATAAGATTTTTTTTGTTTTACTTTTTCGCGAAATTTAGAAACTCTAACGCCGTATCTCTCAAAGATGCGATTTCAAGGCGATTTCCGATAGATTTTCTCTAATCCATCATTCTCACCACTATTCTCACAGCCGTTATCACCGTCGTTCTCACCACCGTTCTCACCGCTGCTTCCTCTATTTCAAATCCAAGAGGAAACCCTAGCGCTATTTGTCTGTAAACCCTAGCGGCGTTTTTGTTAGAGGTGTGTCTGTAAACCCTAGCGAGGTAAGTTAAAACGTTGTCTCTTAAGTCCACCGTTCTCACCACCGTTCTCACCACCATTCTCACCACCGTTCTCACCACCATTCTCACCGCGTTTCTTTTTGGTTGTCTATTTTGGCAGATTTATAACCGTTGTATCGAAGGCGACTATGTCTTCTCCGAATTTTCTGGTATGCTTTAAAAATGTTTTACTGGAAGTTTTGGAAGACTTGTAATTAAGTCGTCTAGAAAGTCTTCCAGGCGACTTAATTATAAGTCTTCCAGACTTATAATTAAAATGTTATACTGGATGGTTGTGTGTTTGAGATGGTTGTCTTTCATTGTTTATTACAAAACTCCCCCGCAGGTTACATACATTAGGGGAATAGCCCCCCGCAATGAAAGCTATTTCGTATCATACGGATTGTTAGAAGTTGCATATTGCTTTAAAGAAAGCTCTTCATGGTGACGAATATGAAGAGCTAAAGCAGTAAATTTGGGAGTTTTCATCAAGTTTAAAGAGCTGGGATTTTTTTGGGCTTCAAGGCTGGTTCACTACATGCTCGGTTTCCAGCTGGACATAAAGAAGAAGTATGAGCTGTGGAGTCTCGTTGGTCCAGAACCTGTGAGGTTTTCACTGTTAGAGTTTGAAAACCTCACTGGTCTAAACTGCGAGTACATCGAGGACATTGAGAGACCAAAGTGTGTTGTTACAAAGGAGATGGCTTCTTTCGGCGGGATGTTGGGAGTTCATGTTGAAGATGGGCCATCTACTGAGCAGATAATAGCATCATTTGAGAGATACGAACGGTGGTCTCGGGAGGATCGAAAGCGGCTCGGGTACCTTGCCATCTTCACTAGATACATTGAAGGGAGAAAGTATTCAAGCGCCAGAAGGGTTAATCTAGCAAGGCTAATGATGGATTTAGAACGGTTTGAGAATTATCCATGGGGGAGAGTCGTGTTTAAGGTGCTGATAGAGTCTGTGAAGGGCAAAGATATTTCGGGTTGTTACATGTTGATGGGTTTATACAAGCTCTCCAGGTCTAGGTGTACACAGCTCTGCCGGAATTGAGTGCTAATTATGGTAATCACATTCCAAACCGACCGTCTCCACCTATACTGGCTTACATGGGTGGCAAAGGACGCAAATGCTTTAAAGATGTTATCTGTACACAAGTATTTACTTTAATCCTTTACTACCATAATTAAGTCATCTGGAAAGTCGTTTGGAAAATCTTCCTACTGGAAGACTTACCAGACAACTTATATTAAGTCGTCTGGAAAGTCTTCTAGTAGGAAGACTTTCCAGATGACTTTCCAGACGACTTAATTATAAGTCGTGTCGGAAGACTTTTCTTTCCATATTTCTTAATCCGTCAAATATCTAAGTTCATATTTTATATTTACTGCAGACTACGGTGATGAACTTTGTTGAGAAGGACTACGGTGAAATGTTTACAAAATGGGACTTTGATGCTGAGGACCTTGCCGCGGAGAACATAATTAAAGTTATGTTTAATCAGAGACCGTGAAAGTGGACCATGGATTTCTGGGAAGTCATCGGTACTTGGGTAAATACAAAGCTGGCTGTTGTGAGTCCATCGAAGAAAGACATAGTTGTGGTGAAGGAAGAGAGTCCAAGACCTCGAAAAAAGCTCGTAAAGAGGCTAAAAAGGCACCTGCAGAGGAGGATGAAGGGGCACCTGCAAAGGAGAGTGAAGGGAAGTTTGCAGAGGCTAGTGAAGAAGTTCGCACAGAGGCTCGTTCAGAGGTGACTACCACTGTGCTTGGGATGACCAAAGAGGACCTTGAAAGAAATTTCAAGGACATAGTTGATGCTATGAGATGTGCCTTAAGGAGATCAAGCATCTGTCGGAAAGGGTGGAAGCAGTGGAGAAGAAGGTTGGAATCCTCAAACAAGGGAAAGAGACATCATCTCAACACTCTACCTCCCAATCTGAAGGGACATCCTCACACGAACCATGGGTTAGTAAAGAAGCATCTCCTGGGGTTAGTGAAAATGTTAATGGGGAGAAGGATAAAACACCTCTCGGTGAAGGTGTTAATGTGGAGAAGGATAAAACACCTCTTCGTGAAAGTGTTAAAGCTGAAGATGAGTCCGCATTTGGTAGCCTTGTTCTATTGGCCAAATCTAAACCCACTTCAGCAGATAAACAACAACAGGTGGCTAGATATGAGGAAAAGAGGGAAGCTGCGTTGGCACTTGTCCGTGCAAAGTCTGAGCGAACAAGGAAACTTGCTGCCTCACAGCAATCTCCTTATACTGCAAACAACACGGCCAAAGTGATCATTCCAACCAAAAAGATTTCTAGAGGCTATAATCCCTTTGCACCAATTGACAAGAAAAAGCTTGCTTTAGTCTACAAAACTAATTACTTTTCAACATTTGGTAAGTGAAAACTGATCCGTAAGTGATTGCTTTTCCCATAATAGCTTGCTTTAGTCTACAAAAACAGATTGCTTTTCAACATTTTGTGTTTGCAGTCATTATCTTACACCTCTCGACAAGAAACCACGTACAAGTCCAACTTGGTGGTATCACGTCCTCCGGACCTCCTTATCTTGGCTGGAGGATTGTGTAAGTCTTCTGATATCTTCGTAGACGACTTACCATAAGTCGTCTGATATTTTTTTATCTTCTGACTTGTATTATTTTATATGCAGCATATGGATACTTGGATTAATGTTTTGAGGAAGAGGTACGGGGAGACGCCACAACATTTCAGGAACGAGAGAATGTGCTTCCTTGATCATCTATTTTCTCAACAATGGAGATTCAACTACAAGGAGTTTAAGGACTCAGAGCCCGATGACTACGATTTAGGAAGAAGACTCCCTGGTGGGGCGTGGAATTATTATTCATGTACTTTACCATCATTTTGCCAGACGGACAAGATATGGGAGATGGATATTGATGATATCTATGCGCCAGTGAACCACAATGTCACTCATTGGATTGCTATGTGGATATCGATCCCTAAGAAGCACATATTCGTCTGGGACAGCATTCGTTCATGTATCTCCCCAGAAGAACTCGATGTGGTAATAAAGCCTTCTCTCCACATGATCCCTTATGTTCTTTTTGAGTGTGCTTCCATTGAACAACATGAGCAGTTATCATTGGAGGCATACACATATGAGAGACCAACCAATATCCCTCAGCCCGAGGTGGTGATTGTGGCGTGTTCACGTTAAGGTACATTGAATATCGTGCTCTTGGGATGCCATTTAACCAAAAAGACTTTGCTAAGACCAACGGAAAGTCTATGAGGGATAAGATGGCGGTGGATATATTTAAAGAGCTTCCTAGCCAGCATGAGAAAGAACACTGGGACCTTGCTTTAGTTATTTGAACATATGATGCATGATAGATTAGGATTTGTATTTGTAATGTATGATAGATTAGGATTTGTATTTGTAACTTGATGTGTGTACTTGAACTTGATTTGTATTTTTAATGTATGATAGATTAGGATTTGTTGTCATCTGGAAAGTCTTCTGAAATATTGGACGACTTAACAGAAGTCGTCTGAAAGTTAAGTCATCTGAAATGTTGGACGACTTAACAGAAGTCGTCTTGGACGACTTAACAGAAGTCGTCTTGGACGACTTAACAGAAGTCGTCTTGGACGACTTAACAGAAGTCGTCTTTAATACTGTTAGTGTAATTTGACAAAGAAGTTGACACAAATTCTTAATACATAGACTAAACACAAATTCTTAATACATAGACAAACTTAAGGTCTTCTAGACGACTTACTTGAAGGCTGGAAGACTAAACACTAGACGACTAACTTTAAGGTCTTCTGGACGACTTACTTGAATGCTGGAAGACTAAACACTAGACGACTAACTTTAAGGTCTCTGGACGACTTACTTGAAGGTCTTCTAGAAGAATAAAATCAGGACGATTTACTTGAAGGTCTTCTAGAGGAATAAAATCTGGACGACTTACTTGAAGGTCTTCTGGAAGATCTTCTAGTTAGTCGTCTAGTGTTTCCTTACATTGTGGTTTTGTATGACCAGTTTTCTTGCACTTTGAGCATCTATAAACCCTGTGTTGTTTCTGGGGTTTGCGTCCTCTCATCCTCGATAGCTCCAACCAAGATTGCTATTTTGATATCTTCTGTCTTCCCGGAGCACGTTTTACCTCTGGAGGAAAGCATGTGCGTTCCTCAACTTGTTGTCCAAAACAAGGATATATATATTCTCCGAGTATCTTGCAAACAAATAATCCTTTGAGTACACTGGAGATACAAGTGTGGAGATATGCAAACCATCATGTTTTCCAGCAGCTATAGCATGACAGCAAGGTATTTTCTCCACTGCATAAACACCACAATCACACTTTCCATGTTTCAAATCAACCACACAGTCTATTTTGCCACTTTTCACAAAGAATCGCCATTGATCAATTGGTTGGATCCTCATCGTATCTGCTATCTCTGATCGAACAGCAAGCTCGCTTCAGTGCGGAATTAATAGATTCTGCGATGTTGCTTGTTTTTATGTTGTACATGTCCCATTGACAATAAACCCTTGACCATAGGCTGACATCGGCATTCTCCAAATACATTGCAAGGTCCGAGTTTGCACTCTGTATCTCAGCCATATACCGGTCAAAATCTGAAACCGTATGGACATAAGCAGCACCTTTCACCAAGTACAAGAGATGTTTCCCTATATACTCAATGTTATCTTGAAGGTGATAATAACATATTTCTCGGGTTGCCCAGGGAAACACCTTATCACACGCACTTTTAATGACCGCATGCCGGTCAGAGACAATCACCAGAGGATGCTCATCAGATACACTACTAGCCAATTTTGTAAAAAACCATTTCCAAGAAGGTTCATCTTCAGCATCTATGATCCCAAAAGCCAATGGAAATATCTGAAAATTCCCATCTTGTGCGGCTGCAACTAACATAGTACCTTCATACTTCCCACTTAAGTGAGTCCCATCCACCACAATGACCCTTCTCTGATACTTAAAACCTCTGATAGAAGCTCCAAAAGAGAGAAATATATATTTAAATCTATTGATAGAATCAAGTTCTATAGCCGTGATAGAACCGGGATTTGCTCGAAATATGATGGCAGATGTGTGAGAATGGCTTAATTGCGGAAGTAATACAAAGAAGAATGTACTAGTTTGACAGATGATCAATCAGAGAAGGAGTTTGCGATTTGAGAGAGAATGAGAATGGAGAAGAACATGTTTTTCATTTTTGTGTGTGAGAAATTGATTACATCTTGCCCCCTATTTATAGAAACTACAAAGTATACACACTCAAGATATTCATAATAAACAATGCTTGTTGACAGCCACCATGAGCTCATCCCTTACATCACTTCTTGGTGGGATGAGTTGGTGGGGATGAGTTGGTGGGGATGAGCTCATCCCTTACATCACTTCTTGGTGGGCATGAGCTCATCCCTTACATCACTTCTTGGTCAGCATGAGCTCATCCCTTACATCACTTCTTGGTCAGCATGAGCTCATCCCCTTTCATCACTTCTTGGTCACCATGACATCACTCCATGCCTAAGGTAATAGGAGTTACCTTGTGTGTCATTTTTACTTTTACCATTACAGTTTATTTTTACTGCCATGGTAACTTTCTTTTCCTTGTGTATTCATGTTTCTCCTCAACACTCCCCCTCAAGCTTGACCATATGAAACAAGTCAAGCTTGGAAGTCATGAAGCATTCCCTCATTAAAAACTTAGCCAGGTAAAACCCCATGGGATAAAACCCCAGCCAAGGAAAAAGAGTAGAACACTTCATGAAGGGGAGACTTAATGAGATGGGAGTTCCATGAGTCCAAGCTTTGAATGAATGAACTCACAGACTTTTTGGTTTGCAGCTTTGGTGAAGATATCTGCTAGTTGCTCCTCACTTCGTGTATAACATGGCAAGATGATCTGTTGCTCCACGGCTTGTCTAACTTTGTGACAATCCACTTCAATATGTTTAGTCCGCTCATGGAACACATTGTTGGAAGCTATGTGGATAGCCGCCTGATTATCACAATGCATGGTTATGGGAGTGGTTTGCTCAATTCCCACATCCATTAGTAGGTTCTTTATCCAAATCAGTTCGCTAGTGAGCTTCCTCATTGCCCTATATTCCGCTTCAGCACTGGAACATGCGACTATCTTCTGCTTCTTGCTCTTCCAAGTGACTAGATTGCCTCCAATGAATGTGCAGTATCCTGTAGTAGACCTCCTGTCCTTTCTGTCTCCAGCCCAGTCTGCATCACAATACCCAACGATCTCAGTGCTATTGTTGCAGCCTAGCCAAACTCCTTGCCCTGGTGCCTCTCTAAGATATCTTAGAATCCTTTCCACCATGTTCCAGTGATACATTTTTGGTGCTTGCATATGCTGACTGACTTGGTTCACAGCAAAACACACATCCGGCCTTGTGATGGTTAGATAGATTAGCTTCCCCACCATTCTTCTATAGTGTTTTGTGTCTTCATATGGCTTATCTTCTATCTCCCCCTCACGCATTACTTTGTAGCCTTCTTCTAATGGTGTTTTGGCTGTTCTTCCTCCTAGATTACCAGCTTCTTTAAGTATGTCAAGCGTGTACTTTCTTTGGGACATGAACAGACCCTCATTGGATCTACACATCTCAATGCCCAAGAAATACTTTAGCTCTCCTAAATCTTTGATGTCAAAGCTTGCCTTGAGGAACTCTTTGGTTGATGCAATCCCTTTCTTATCATTGCCGGTGATGATGAGGTCGTCTACATAGATCAGTATGGCAATGATTCCTTGATTGCTGGTGAGGGTGAAAAGGGTATGATCAGCTTCAGACTTTGTAAATCCTTTTCCATTCAAGGTTGTGCTTAGCTTATGGTACCAAGCTCTTGGAGATTGCTTCAACCCGTAGATAGCTTTCCTTAGTCTTAGAACATTTCCAGGTTTTACCATGCCTTCCATACCAGGTGGTGGTCTCATATACACTTCATCTTCAAGCTCTCCTTGTAGAAACGCATTCTTGACATCCATTTGCCAAAGATCCCATTCTAGGTTTACGGCAATGGACAAGAGAATCCTGATGGTATGAAGTTTTGCTACTGGTGCAAATGTCTCAAGGTAGTCTTCTCCATATACTTGTGTATAGCCTCTTGCCACAAGCCGTGTCTTCTTCCTCTCTGGCTTCCCATTTGCTAAGTATTTGATGGTGAACAGCAGCATGCTTGTCACGGCTTTCTTGTCATTGGGAAGCTCACACTCAAACCAGGTTTCATTTTTGATCATGGCGCCAATTTCATCTTCCACTGATTTCCTCCACTCATCTATCTCCATAGCTTCTTCATAGTTTCTTGGAATAAATTCTTGATCCAAACTAGTCATGAAGGCTTGGTGGCTGGCAGGAAACTCTACTAAGGAACATGGAGTTTGTGAATGGTGTGCCACGGCTTGTGAGTTGAAGTACACTCTTGTATGTCGGATCCTAGTGCTTCTTCTTAGTGGTTGGACAGTTTCCTCAGTTGTTGTAGCTCCATCATCCGCTGGTTGATCTTCATTGTCTCTTGATTCTTCTGGTTGCTCTTCTTGATCATGAGTAGCTGTGTTGTCCGGCTGCGACTCAGTTTGATTCCCCCCCCCCTCAGGATCAAGAGGAGCGTCCTTTGTACCTTCATTAAAAGGTCCCTCCTGGTCCATTTCTCCGGTTGGGTCTGGGCGGGTTGATGGAGGCTGAACTGCAGCTTCTCTTCTCGGTATTGTAATGCCAATGTTTTCCATGACTCTTCTTAAATTCTCAGCTCTGTATGAGGCAGATTGCGACAAGTCTTTCACTTCATCCCAGCTCTTTTCTTCATAGTAACCTTTTGACTCAACAAACTTCACATCTCTGGATACTAAGACCCTCCTGGTCTCCGGTACATAGCATTTGTATCTCTTTTGTTGAGGTGAATAGCCAATAAACATTGCTTTGGTGCTCTTTGGTTCCAGCTTGTTCCTTTGCTCTCCTGGTATCAACACAAAGCACACGCAACCAAATACCCGAAGGTGATCTATAGATGGATTGCTCTTGTTTAATACCTCATGTGGCGACTGATCCTGCAATACCTTGGTTGGTATTTTGTTGATCAGATAGCAGGCAGTCATCACGGCATCTCCCCAAAACATTTTTGGTACGTTCATGTGGAACATCATGCTTCTGGCTACTTCCATAAGGTGCCGGTTCTTCCTTTCGGCCACACCATTTTGTTGAGGAGTATATGGGCAGCTTGTTTGATGAATCATTCCGTGCTTGGATAGGTAATGCTTAAATGCATCGCTTGTATATTCCCCACCATTATCTGATCTCAAAATCTTTATCTTTGCATTGTAATGGTTAGAAACATGATTTTGGAAGTTTATGAATGCATCTAATACCCTATCCTTTGATTTAAGTAGAGTGATCCATGTGTATTTAGTTTTCTCATCTATAAATGTCACAAAATACTTATGGAGTTCTCTAGATGTGCAAGGTGCAGTCCATACATCAGAGTGGATTAAATCAAAGGCACATTCATAGATAGTACTAGACTTAGGAAACACGGTTCTGCAATGTTTTCCTAGAATACAAGCTTCACACACTTTTTGAAAGGAAATACTAGGTAGCATGATGTTCAAGGCACGAGAATGAGGATGTCCTAATCTAGCATGCCACATGACATCTTTAGGGAAGTTAAAACAAGAACTTAAAGCAATAGATAAATCGGTTGTTGGCATAGTGTCTTCAAGTAAGTACAAGTCTCCTTTGGTTACACCTTTGCCAAGTAACCTACTAGTTTCAATATCCTGAAAATAGACATCATTAGGCGTGAAGGTAACATTGCAATTTAAATCAGTAGCCACTCTTTTTACAGATAACAAATTGGATGTGAAATTAGGCATATAGAAAGCTTTGGAATCTTTTTCAAATATCCTAAGTTCACCAATCCCTTTAATTGGCACCATCTCGCCATTAGCTATAAGGACATTTCCTAGTGATGGAACAATATTTTTAATCAATCCTTGGTCACTAATCATGTGGTGGCTAGCTCCAGAATCAATTACTAAGGGTTTAGTTATTTTTGAATTTGTGCTAGCGTTCAAGGAGTGACCCGTATGATAAGCATGTAAAGAGGTACCAAGAATGTTACCAGAGTTATCTTTGAGGGCTTTGATGAGGTTCTCAATGTCAGAACGCCTGATGGACTCATCCTGGTTGGTTATTACACTCCCGGTGCTGCTGGATGCAAGTGCTTTTCCTTTCTCGGCATGATTGTTGCTTGAAGTGGATGTCATGGACCGAGTAGTAGTTGATTCATTTATGTTATCAGAGAAGTTGGCTCTGGCATTATAGTAAGGGGTTTTGAACTTCTGTGGTTTGAGATGAGGGTGAAGAATCCAACATTTGTCCTTCCCGTGCCCTTTCTTCTTACAGTGATCACATACCCAACTTTTCTTGTCATCCGGTTTGTAGTAGCTCTTGTTTGCACTTCCTTCAGCAGTGTTTGCCAACACAAGGTCTCCTCTTTTTCCAAAGAGTTCTACGGATCCTTGCTCCTTTTGAATATGAGAGCACACCTCTTCCAAGGTTGGTAGCTTCTCGGCTCTTAGTAAGTGCTTAATGAGGTCATTGTAGCCGGGGTTCAGTGTGAGGAGTAGGGCGAACACCTTGTCTTGCTCCCTCCTTTCTTTCAGGATAGTTGGATCCACGGTGCTTGGCCTCAGCATCTCCATTTCAGCCCACAAGGCTCGGAACTTGCCGAAATGTTGGTTAAAATCCGTGTCTTCTTGGTGGAGTGAGTTTATAGCCCTCTTGACTTCAAATACTCTACTCAGGTTTGAAATATTGCCATACACCTTTTGAAGAGTGTTCCACAACTCTTTGGAAGTTTCACAGTATGAGTAACCTTCCAAGATTGATGGTTCAAGGCTGCTTTGAATGATGGACAACACCAAGAGATCCTCCTGATCCCATTTGTCCTTGCTAGCCACCACCACTTCCTTACCATCCCCTCCTTGGACGGTTTCTTTAGATGGTTTGTCTTCTGTCACGTATGACCAGAGACCTCTTCCTCCTAAGGCTGTTTTCACCAGTCTAGACCATAGGAGATAGTTTACTCCTTTGAGAGTAACCGGAATAGAGATTTTGGATGAGTTTTCCATTCTTGCGGATGCTTAGATGAAGGGGTTTGCGGAAGTATGTTTAGAGAATGAGAGAGATAATCAGGTCTCAAGAGTGGTAAGCTCTGATACCATGTGAGAATGGCTTAATTGCGGAAATAATACAAAGAAGAATGTACTAGTTTGACAGATGATCAATCAGCGAAGGAGTTTGCGATTTGAGAGAGAATGAGAATGGGGAAGAACATGTTTTTCATTTTGTGTGTACTATGGTATGTGTTACAACCCCTCTATTTATACACAGGTGAAGGCCTCCAAAAGCTCCAGACATGATAATGAAAGGTGAGTTGGTGCAGTTGGTGAAGTAGGTGCAGTAGGTGAAGTAGGTGAGGTTGGTGAAGTTGGTGGCCGCAGGACGCCAATCGATCGATGCAGTTTTTTCGTAAAAATGCATCGATCGATGCATGGTGATATGAGTTTTGGAGTTTTGGTTCCATCGATCGATTGTATAGTACAATCGATCGATTACTTTAGCACGTTTCATTCGCAGATTTGGCATCGATCGATGGGGTTTTGTGGCAGAAACCCATCGATCGATTGGTCTTCTTACTTCATGTTTCTTCTCAACAAGATGCGAATATCCATCTTCTGCTGATCCTCTCACCAATGTTTGTGCATATACCAGTGCTTTGTATGAAGTGGTGTAATCAAGCGTCATGCCAAACATGTTCTTCATTGCATCAGTGATATGCTGCGGATTCAACCCATCAATGATTCCAACACGATCAATGAAAAGCCTACCAACATACTTCAGATATGTTGCGGATTCAACCCATATACCAGTGCTCTGTATGAAGTGGTGTAATTAAGCGTCATGCCAAACATGTTCTTCATTGCATCAGTGATATGCTGCGGATTCAACCCATCAATGATTCCAACACGATCAATGAAAAGCCTACCAACATACTTCAGAGTACAGTGTCTCCACTGAGCGATTCGATCTCCCACTGAGCATGTATGTGTTTCCACATACTTTTTTATCCAAAACGTGCTTGTTCCATGTTTCACACTCGCTCTGATCTTCCATCCACAACCACTAACCCAACTGGTTGCCACAATGAGAGTTTTCGTTGACTTATATATTCTGAAGGAGAACTTACGCTTAACTGTTGTTAACCGTAGCTCTGAAAGTAGTGCATCCTTGCTAACAAAACTCTGGTTGACGTAGATATTATTATCATTCGATCTTTCTCCTTCAATAGCATATGTCGTTTTGAATTCTTCAAACCGCATATCATCATCTTCTTCCAAATCTTCATCTTTAACCTTTCCATAAACACTGTAATCCTCACCATTCTCGTCCGCTTCAGCAACAATAGAGATATCAATATCCTTCTCCCCATCATCTTCCTCCCCATCATCCTCCTCCCCATCATCCTCCTCCTCCCCATCATTATTTTCATCTTCAACCAAATCATCATCATCATCATCTTCAAAACATTCATCACCTTCATCAGCTTCATCATCTTCTTCCATTTTCTCTGAAACGGTTTCCACCTTGCTATGACTTGATACACAAAGTCGTACTCCATGCGTTTTGGTTATCTTGAGCAAGTTTTGAACTTGCCTATCACTTATAACATGAATAGGAGAGGTGTCTGGAGCCTGCATCATTTCAGCTGGTAATGAGTAGGTTATCTCAACAAATTTTGTGCTCATGTCCAGTTTATAATCTTCTTGAACCATTGCAACAAGTTCAACATGTGTCAAACCTTCACTCAACAAAAATAGTCTCGCTCCTTTGAAATTATCAACCACAAAATCCCAATAAGAATCTTTCAAAAACCATTCTCCATACACTGCATGTAACTTACGCAACATCTGCAAAAATTAAAAATAAAACACATTAGTAAACATAGAGAAAATGAAAATTTACTAAATATTGATGCAAACGACTGACGGTTAAGTCATCTTGAAGATACAGTAATTCGTCTATGGAAAATCAAAATCTTCAATATTTTGTTAAGGCTAGATGACTTATTTGTACGTCGTCTCAGGTTATTTTGTAATTCAAAAATTAAAATTAAATATTTAACTTTTCTAGACGACTTAGTTGAAAGTCGTTTAGGTAGAGGCTTACTTGAAAGTCGTCCGAGATAAGCAAGCTTTGACCAGAATCTCAGAAAAAAATCTGGACGACTTTGCTTATCCTGTAAGACTTACTTGAAGGTCTTCTGACTGGACGACTTCCGAGTAAGTCGTCTGGGAAAAGTTAAATATTTAAGTTTTATTTTCCAATTACAAAAGTAACCTGAGGAGACTTACAGGTAACTCGTCTAGCTTTAATAAAATATTTAAATTTTTGTTTTTCCAGTGACGGAAAGTCGTCTAGGAAAAGTCAAATATCTGACAAAATTCGGTCAAATACAAAACTAACCCGTTTATCCTAGACGACTTACCAGTAAATCGTCTAGAGTATTCTCTAGATTTTTTTAACAAACAAAGCTGGAAGAGTTACATTAAGTCGTCCGTTTGCTTAGAAGACTTACATGTAGGTCTTCTACAGCCAGACGACTTACGGGTAAGTCTTCGACGCGAACAAATCTAGAGAAAATTTCAATTTCATACCTTCAACTAGTGAGATGACTTCCTAAGCACACATAGTATTCTCCAACCACCCAGAACCTCAAACAAAAGTAACCCATGAAGAATAGTATGCTTGAATGGCTCTACCAAACATAAATATTTTTGAATCAAAAGCTTGAGTTTTTTGGATGAATATGGAGACAAAGTGAAAGAGATGTTGTTTTTAGTTCATAACAATTGAGAAAGAGATAGTGTCAATCAATTTTCGGTGCATTAAGAGCTTCAAATTGGTTGTTTATGGTGGATGGGGTATTGATGGCAATGGCAATCTTGTAAATACTTGAAGATGATGAGGTTGAGAGAGTAAAAAAGCTATTTCAAAAAAAACAAAAAAAATTAATGACATTTTCGTAAATAATGTGAACATGTGGGGTGAATAAGACAAAAGAAAAAATAAAAAAAGAGAGGTTAGTTTTGTGTTTGACTTTGAGTTTTGAGTCAAATTTGCAAAAACCCTTATACTTACGCTAAAATTTTGGGAAAGCAAAATCTTTGCGATACTATGTAAAGTTCATCATGAAGACAATATAAGAGAAATATAATTTTATTTCATTATGTAAAAGAAAAAAATGATTGGATGTTTTGTAAAATTGACTAAAAATTGAAGTCAAACACAAAATTAACCCTTTTTGGAATTTTGATTTTGTCTTATTCATCCCAAAAATTTTCATTATTTACGAAAAAGCCACTGAAAGACTTTAAGTAACTCTTCGAAAATTGTATCTTTACTCTATCATTCTCATCTTCATCAATTATTCAAAAAAATGACATTGTCATCAATTCACACAACAACCATGAACAACCAATATGAAGCTCTTAATGCATCAAAAAAACGATTTTCACTCATTCTATTTCATATTTTGTCCACAATTTCTCAATTTCTATCTATATTCATCCAAAAACCTAAGGTTTTTGATTCTAAAGTTTTTAAGGTTCATATAGTCATTCAAGCTCATGATTCCTGGTCATTAACGATTGTGTAGCTGTCTTGGTGAAGTTTTGTGTGCTTGGACAACTAAGCAAGTTTTCTCAGTGGTTTAAGGTATGAATCAAATAGTTTACCCATATTTGTTTGCGAGAAGACTTACGCGTAAGTCTCCTAGACAGGGAAGACTTCCAAGGAAGTCTTCCTGGTCAAAGCATAGGTTAGTTTTGCAATTGACTTTCTGTGTGTTTTTTAGAGAAGACTTTCGTGGAAGTCTTCAAACATTTCTTTGTTGACAAAAAAATTAGGAAGACTTCCCTGAAAATTTTCCCAGATAAACATGTTAATTTTGCAATTGACCGATCTGTTTCAGAAATTTGACTTTCTCCAGAAGATTTACCGGTAAGTCTTCCAACGGAAGACTTCCATGGAAATCTTCTCAACTTTTACATTAAGTCTTCTAACGGCCCGTGGAAGTCTGTGTAGATTACTTTTGCAATTGAAAATACAAACTTGAATATTTAATTTAAATTGGAAGACTTCAGCCATCCTAAGATCCCTCGGAGGAAGTGGTACCAATAACTTTGACAACCCCGTGATTTGTTCTCTAAACGTGTTTAAAGTGCCTCCAAACAGCAAAAATATATCAGCAATCCTATAGTTTTGCAGACTACTGCAGGATTCTGCATGAACTTACGGATCACGTTTCAGCCAATCAAGAAGCATTTTTGTTTTCTTCTTCTCAACGGATGCAAAAGTGTCATAGTCATGACCAATCTAATCTGCTTGTTTGGAATGATCTGTTTAGAAGTGTTGTTTCCCTGAAAAGGAGATTGATGTGAGGGAGCAAGCCTCCTTTCTCGATCACACTTTTCCCGACACATTGCCATAACAGTCGCTTTCTTTGTCTCTCGTCTATTCTCCCCCACTTTTTATTCTGATGGTGTTGCTTCTTGTTTGTCCAACAAGAAAATACTCCGAGACTCACTCCCTTTCTCTTTAAGATCTTATATGGAAGACCTATCTTTCTCTTTGGCCGAACTCTCTTTCTCTTTCACTTCCTTGGACGGACTCAGTTCTTGGGCGTCATCTTCTGCTTTCGCCCCATTCACACTCTCACTCTGCATATTCGATATATAAAATCATTAAACTAGGAATCCAAACACAATTCACATAAACCAATGAATCCAAACACAATTCATATTAACCAAATATCCAGAACTAAAACAAAATCCATACAAACAAGAAAAGCTACATGATCCGAGAGTTTTAGCATACAAATGGAACACTCTCACTTCTGTAGCTTACTACTTTTCTTAGTTTGTCTCTTCACTTTGATTTTGGGAGAGGTTTGGGTACTAGCCCCGAGTTCGTGCCTACGTTTAGGAGGACTTCAAAGAGTGAGTTGGAGATCATTGGATTCAGTCGCTTTTTTGTTGATTCCCACAACCTTCTCCACATCGTCCATCCTATCCCTAAGAACCTTTATCTCCTTCAGACACTGCTCAAACCACCAATTATGACTTTTTCGAGGGCCTTGAAGCCTGGTTCGATCTCTGCTTTCTTAACTCAACTGCCAGCAAAAGCAGTTGAACGACCAACTGAACCAGCATTTGAAGGAGCCTCTATACGAGCTTTCTTAGAAACTCTTCCTCTTTCGCTTTCTTCTTTCACAGCAACAACATATCCAATCTTGGGATTGCTCCACGGGTTAGTACCAGCGTTTGACCAACAATCCATGGTCCACTTCCAAGTCATATTTGACTCAAATATGACTTTCAAAATGTTGTCAGCCTTCGTATCCTCTACATCATTTTCCCATTCTGGGAACATTTCATCAAATCGCCTCACAATGAAGTTGTTCACGTGAGTATGTAGTAAATAAATCAACTAATTTAGATATCTGAGAGAACCATCAAGTTCATACTATTTGAGAATAATTATAATTACCTGACTGCTGATACCATCTTTAAAAAATTTGCGTCATTTGCCACCCTTGTAAGCCAGCAAAGGTGAACTCGGTTTGTTGGGTTTGGGCCTTCCCTTCGCAAAAGCTAAGTCTGGCAGAGCGAAGTAGACCCAGACTTGGAGAACTTGTATAAACCCATCACCAATATATGTATTTGTAATATCTTTGCTCTTCAAAGAATTTGTCAGCCATGTAAACGCCAACCTTCCCATGGATAATTTTCAAAATCTTCTAAATTCATCACTAGCCTTGCCGAACTACCCCGTGTAGCACATGAGAACTTTCTCCCTTCAATGAAGCCAATGTAAATGGCTAGGTATCCCAACCGCATACTATCATCCTACACCACCCTTGGCATCTCTTACTTGCTGCTATTATTTGTTGAGAACTTGGACCAGCTTCGACATCAACACCCATCTTCTCCCAGAAAACAGCCATCTCATCCATAACTTCATCTTTCGGATTCTCCAGGTTCTCAATGTAATCATAGTCCAGACTAGTGAGGTATTCAAACTCTATCAGTGAAAACCTCACCGGTTGTGGACCAATGAGACACCATAGCTCATACTTCTTCTTGATGTCAAGCTGGTAACATATCATAAAATGTACCAGCTTTGATGCTCAATCAAAAGAAAGCTCCTTGAACTTGATGAACACTCCCAACCTGGACTACTTGAACTCCTCACAGTCATCATCATGAAAAGCTTCCTTTACAGCTGTAAACAACTTTTTGTCATCAGTAGGATACACAATGCTTTTCATTGGATGTGGCTCCTCCCTTACGGTAAATAATCTTTTCAGGAGTCCTGGTAAATCTATTTCCAGTCTGCAAAAACAACGAAAAACCAATATCTCAAACACAAACCAAACAAAAAAGGAGTAATAAACTAACTTCCTCTACTCGAAGACTTAAGAAGAACTCGGAAGACCTACTGGAAGACCTCGGAAGACCTACTGGAAGACCTATTGGAAAACCTTGGAAAACTTACTGGAAGACCTCAGATGACCTACTAGAAGACCTAATTAAAGTCTTCCAGTAAGTTTTCCGTCTTCCAGTAAGTCTTCCAAAATCAGAAGACTTACTGGAAAACTTTAAGTAGGTCTTCTCAGGTCTTCTTAAAAGTCATTCGAGGTCTTCCAGTAGGTCTTTGGTGGTCTTTCAGTAGGTCTTCCGAGGTCTTCCAGTAGGTCTTTTGAGGTCTTCTAGTAGGTCTTCAAAAGTTTTCATAAGTCTTCCAGTACAACTAAAATGATTACGAATCGAACAAAGAGATGAACTCGATAGGAAAGAGGAAGTCAGCATAATTATGGCACTCAAAGAATCGAAAAGCAAAAAGTAAACAACAAAGAGGAAGAACTTACCGGTTTCAGGCGGCGGAGGTGAAAAACCAAAACACAGAAAGTTTCAAATCTGAAAATAAAAGATTCGGGTTAGTTTAACCTACTAATATACTCTGCATGAATGAAGGATAAACGAGATCACCCGAAAACTAGCTTATCAGCGGTGAGAACGACGGAGAAACAAGATTCGCCGAGAATCGCCGATGAAATCGCCTCAGAGAGAGAAATAGCTAGGGTTCCGTCTTTTTTAACCATAGACTATAAAAAGATAGTTTTATATGCCCGGTTAGTAACTAGTTATGTTAATTTAATTATTTTCGTTTTTTTCAAATTGAAGGTAAAAATTAAGGTTTAGTCCGGTTCGGTAGACTTTACAGTAAATCTTCTGACAAAAAATACACTAGAAGACTTACTAAAGGCCGAGAAGACTTTCCTAGAAATCTTCTAAACCATGCCGAAAAGACTTTCCCAGAAGTCTACATTATTTGATAGAAGACTTCTCATTTTTCAAAATCCTAAACATAAATTAATAACCAAACAACAACAATCACTTCATTAAATTTAAAATCACCTTATAAAGTATTAGTAAACACAAAACTAAACATATATAAGTCAAAATTTAGTTTAAAAAAATTCACAATCAAACCCTAAAAACACAACTATACTATAACATATGTTACCAAACCCTCAACCAAAAAAATATCATCACTCAATCTTCATTCACTCATCTATGTTGAAAACAATTCAATTTTGTTAAATCTAAATTTATATCACTTAAAATTTTCTATAGTTAGATGATTATGATTTTTTTCCTATCAAAATATTTTTTACGAAATTATTAAATTATTTTTAAGATATAATACATTGATCTTATGGAAGACTTAAGAATTTCACTAGAAGACTTATGAAAGATTTAAGACTTCTACTGGAAGACTTATGGAAGACTAATTGGAATACTTAACAATAGGCGGGAAACATAAATTCTTCTAAAATTTTAAGCGGGAAATGGTAGTTAACTCTTCCAGTAAGTTTTCTAGTGCATTATTATCTTCAAAAATTTAAGTCTTCCAAAACTCCAAAATCAAATATATTACTAAATCACATACAAAAACTTTATTAAACTTAAAATAATATTCTTAAGTGTTTAATATATACAAAACTAAACACATATAGATCAAATTTAGTTTTTGAAAAAAAAAATTAAGATACCACAATCTAACCCTATAAAACATATAATACTATAACGTAATTACCAAATACTAAACCAAAAAATATCATGACTAACATACATTCACTCATATATGTTAAAAAATATTCAATTTTAGAAAATTTAAATTTACATCATTTATAAATGTTTATAATTACAGTATTGGTATTTCTTACTAATCAAAATATTTTTTATAAAGTTTATAAATAATTTTTAATATCTACATCATGAGAAGATTTTCAGAAAAGTCTTCTTAGAAGACTTCCCTGAAGGTTTTCTCACTTGCATGGTTACAATAGTAAATTACAATACTATTTTTTTGTTTAGTCATGAGGAGATATTTATAATTTCACTAACTTTTTGAATTATTTTTGCATTTGATTTGAGTTGCGGTATATTTTTACATTTACAATCAGGTTTTAAGTAATTTTTGGCCAATCCCCCAAAATGATTTATCAATTTGTTGGGTTTAATCAATTTTGTCTACGTCTTATTTAAAAAACATACGAATGATTAAAAGTTGTAGAAACCGGTTCATAATTTAAGCACATGTAGAATTGTCAAACAGGTTGGTCCGTCTCGTCCCGTCTTGAACCGCTGCGGTCTTCTCTTCTTGCGGGTCAAGGCGGGCCAGGCCCGCGCGGGATGAGTCTGCTGAAGGCCGTCCCAATCCCACCCCGCCAATGTACACAGTCCCTTACAAGCCGTCCCACGGGCCCTGACTGTTCTCGATGCAGCATGACGCTTCAGGCCGATGCAGACCGTTCAAGGCCGATGCAGACCGTTCAAGGCCGATGCAGATCGCTCCAGGAAGCTTGAGGCTGCTCCAGTACATACCAAAGTGCACACTGAATCAAGACAACTGATTTTTTGTATTTATTTAGCATTATCAAAGTTTTTATATCATAAGATCTTGTATTTTTGTAACAATTGAATATATAAATTGATATGTTAAGTGTGACCAAATAAAATTTTAGAAAAACTCCAATTCATAATAATCATAACAAAAGCAAACAAAAGAAATCTCAACATTTGATAAAGTAAAACACCAAATCAAGATAACATATAAAACTTGCTAATCTTCATCTTCCCCATTAATAATTGACTCCAATGATGGTAATTTCTCTTCCTGACCATCACCATCACCATCGATTTCTTCATATGTAAATATCATAAACATTCAATTACTTAGGATTAAGGTAATATTATACTACAATAAATTATAATATGAGTTATTTACCATGTGCATAAGATTTGTATCCCTTGATCCAATTTCTCGTGCATATCAGAGCTTGAACATTTTTTGGGAGTAGACGGCTCCTATATTTATTAAGAACTCGCGATCCAATACTAAAGGAGGACTCCGAAGCCACTGTTGTGATTGGAATACTTAGCATATCACATGCCCTTACAGCCAGATCACCAAACCAATGCGCATTATCTTTCCACGAGTCGAGGATGTCCAAGCTCTGAAAAATAGTGATATCTAGAGGTGGTTCATCAAGATAAGCTTCTAGAGGTGTCTTTCCACTCACAATGCCACTGACTTATTCTTGGAGTTTTTGTCGTATGACTCAAACAGAGTACTCAGCTTCTCACGCAAGTTCTTCAACTTTGCATCACGTGTGCTCATGTCAAGCTTCTCTAAACAACATTCAACAATTTAAAGCTTAAACCGTGGATCGAAGATTGCTGCCATTGCAAAAACATCACTGACTTATCCCAATATTTATCGAACTTCTCTTTCATCGGTGGAACCATGAGTCTGACAATCTCATCTCCACTTTCCTCATTCACTTGAAGTCAATTATGGATCTTCCATACTTGAAAGAAATACAAGTTTGAAGTAGGATAATTCCAACCAGACATCAAGCTTGTGATCACAGCAAAAGGACCCAAAAAAGAGCAAATATTCCCAGCTCTAGTCCATTTATCATGTGTGGGCGCCATTTTATAACCATTCCTATCAAATGTCTCCAACTTAGCAGATGCTTTACGGTACTTGATGGCTCTCTCAAGCATATAGTAATTCGAGTTCCATCTCATCGGCACATTCAGTATCAGCCCTGCACTTTCTTCTACACCAGCAGCATCCACACATTTTTGGAACAAACTTTCACGTGTTTCCGATCCTAATACATACTTAACACTCTTTCTTACTTTGTGAAAAGAGTCCCCAATAACCTTCAACCCATCTTGAACTATGAGGTTCAGTATGTGAGATGAACATCTGACATGGAAAAACTCTCCTTCACACAACAAATCATCTCTCAAATTCAGCTGGGATTTCACAATACCATGCATTGAGTCATTACTTGTAGTATTATCTAAAGTGACTAAGAATACCTTCTTGTCAACTCCCCACTCTTTTAGTGAATCTAGGAGCTGAACCACAATTTTCATACCATCATGTGGAGGTGGTAGAGCACAAAACGTCAAGATCTTGATGTTCAACTTCCAGTTCCGATCAATGTAATGTGCTGTCACACACATGTATCTTTCTCGTTTCACTGATGTCCACAAGTCAGTCGTGAAGGAGACTAGTCCAGGAAGACTCCCTAATTCCCTCTTCGGTGTTTCTCTCTCACTTTCATATAATCGAAACACATTTGCTCTTGTTGTGTTTTGAGAAATCGTTTGGACATCATCATTCAAATACTTCCATGTCTCCCTCACTTTTTCATACTCCACGTACGAGTAAGGTAGATCATGTTGGACTATTTTCTTAGCTACCAGCTGCCTAAACACAATATGATCATACTTTTGAGAAACAACTTTCCTCTCTGTATTGAGTTGTTGTTGCCTTTCCTTGGGTACATTTCACATCTTAAACGATGCCTTCTCAACCCACTGGTTCCATGAGAGTGGGAGTGCCATGCATACTCATTCCTACAATGATTGAATGAAGCTTTCATTGTTCCATAGGGTTTATGCGCCACCTTGAACTCGACCCACACATCTGATCTTTGCATGTCTTCCCTTTCATCTTCACCGAGTTCATCCTCTTCACCCACTTCTTCATCCAGTTCATCGTCAAAGTTTGGGATGTCCTCTATGACCGTCTCTTTCTTCTTTTGCGACTTAGCAGGCGTAGAGTTGTTCTTTTGCGACATTGTCATTGCCTTTCTACTCCCTCCACGAATGACAGACTTTATATGAACAGACTTGTCCATGCTACACGCCTTATCAGACGAGCCAGTGCTACCATCTATAGTGGATTGCAACATGGGTTTCCTTGTAGCTGTTCCATAAGTGGTCCGTCTCCGAGGATTTGTTTTTTGGGTTGATGGGGTGATTTCAACATCAGATCCACCACTTTCATCGACAATACTGATAAGCTTTCTTTTGCTTCCTTGCTTCTTTCCATCACCTTCTTTCAACTGACCAGCGACTTCCTCTTCTACAGCAAACTTAGCCATGAGATTCTGAGTTTCCAAGTCCACAGTATTTAAGGGGACGAAGTTTCGGATCAAAAGTGAACAAATCTTCTGAGTCGCCCTTTGATCCCATGATCTCTCTCTCAAGTCGCGTGTGATTAGGGCTTGTTTTTTTTGGGTTCAACGACAACTAACTTAGGTGATTAGAGCTTGTTTTTTTGTTTCAACGACAACTAACTTAGGTGATTAGGGCTTGTTTTTTTTCGTTTCAACGACAACTAAGATTAGGGTTTTCTAATTTGTTAAAAATCTAATTAATTATTGTTAAGTTTTTTTTTTGACATTTGTTTTTATTTTTATCAATTGTTTTTATATTTTTAAAAGTTTAAATAATAGTGTTAATACCTAATACCAAAGACATATTATATGAATGTTATGCGTTTGTACAAACACAAAAATTTGCTAACACCATAAGACATATATATAGTTTATTAACTCAAATGTATAATCTACTAATCAATTAGTATTTAAATTTTATCAATTGTTTTTTATATTTTTAAAAATTTGAACAATAGTGTACTAACCTTAGTTCCTTGAAGCTCATATATTGGTGAATGGTGATGTTGTTAACTCGAACTTTGGCTTGCAAAAATAGGAGGTGACAGGTAATGACTGGATAAGGCGGTGTGAGATCAACACATAAATCATGTTAACACCATAACATGCTTATATCATGTTGAGCCTACACCGGCCTTCACAATCACTACCAGCATCCTCCTTGTCCACCTACAAAAAAACAAAGACATGAGATATACACAGTAAAATATGCTAAACCAAAGACATATTATATGAATGTTATGCGTTTGTACAAACACCAAAATTTTCTAACACCATAAGACATATATATAGTTTATTAACTCACACGTATAATCTACTACTCAACTAGTATTTAAATTTTAGCTAAATACATAGTAACGCAGATCATGGTTTTTATATTTAAAAAAAAAAATTAAACTATAATCTACTAACCTTTGGTGAAGACAACGAGAAGACCACATTATCAGCATCCTCCTTGTGAACCTACAAAAACCAAAGACATATAAGTCACTGAATCAAGCTAAGAGAAGTATTTCAATAAACAAGAAAGACATGAAAATACAGAACCTGAAACAAACACCAATCACAACAACATGCAGATACACACACACACACATCCGTCACTGAAGGTCACAAACACTGGTGGAGGATCAACTTCTACGGTGGAAACAGAGCTCTGGTGGAAAAGAGAAGCTGACCCAGCACCAGTGGCTAGAACCATCAACGAGCACCAAACCGCCGACCATGCATCAAGATTGAGAAGCTCTGGTGGTGGATCTAAGAAGCTCCAGTGGTGGATCTGAGAAGAAACGAAGCTCCGGTGGTGGATCTGAGAAGAAACGAAGCTCCGGTGGTGGATCTGAGAAGAAACGAAGAGAAACCATACCCGTCACCGTGCTCTATCTCTCCCAGACTAGAGCTTCCTCTTCTCTCCCTCTCTCTCTCTCTCTCGCTCTCTCTCTCTCTCTCTCTCTCTCTCTCTCTCTCTCTCCCTCCTTTGCGTCAAAATGGAAGTACAAAGTGAAGTGAGGAGGGGGTTATGCGGGACACTAGGGCATACCGCAGTCTTCTTTGGGCCACCCCGCTTTTGGCCACTCCCGCAAAGACCCGTCCCGTTAGGCCCGCTAATTTGCGGTACCCCCCAGCCCAATTCCGCCCCGCCCCAAGCCTTAACAGGCCAGGCCCGCGGTCCAGTCCCTACTTTGACATCTCTAAGCACATGAAAGAAAGATAGTGATTAGTTAATGACATAGTTATTGTGGGTATGACTAAGAAATAAATAAATTCTTTGTTCACCAAATTTTTTTTATTGTCCCAAAACTAGTAATTATTAGGATAAGTGAAAAAAGAAGTAAAAAAGTTAGAGATTTGTCATAATAACATATGTCGTATTATTATGTTAAGTAATTAATGATGTAGTTAAGAAGAATAAAAAATAGAAAAAGTTATAATAAAAATGTTAAAAAGAAGATTAGTTATATTTTGTACTTCAGTTTAAAAAAAAGGTTGGTGTTATTGTTAAACAAATATTTTATGAATCTTCAGAATGTACATAGATACTTTCGCAAAAATTTTGGGATTGAAAAATCTTTGAGATACTATGTAAATTTATTTTCTTTTTGAACAACAGCTATTTAAAGTTCATCTTGAATACATATATATATTTAGTATAATTTAGAGTTTTCGTATAACAAATGGCGACAATTAAGGATATTAAAATTGAATATCAATGATTTGCTTGAGAAAGACATGGTAACAGTTATGATAAAACATATGTTTTAGGAATTTTAGGAACATATTGTTATAATTTATTGCTTAATGTAATCATAGTCTTGAAAGATAATCTGATTTCATTATGTAAAAGAAAAAAAAAACTGTTTTGATCAATTTTTCTGGGTTTAATCAGTTTTTGTCTATGTGTTAGTAAAAACATATGAACGATATAAAGTTGTAGAAACCGGTTCATAATTTAAGCACATGAAAGAAACATAGTGATTAGTTAATCACATTGTGGATATGGCTAAGAAATAAATTAATTCTTTGTTTATCAATTTTTTTAATGTCACAAAATTAATAATTGTTAGAATGAGTGAAAAAGGAAGGAAAAAGTTATGGATATGTCATAATAACATCTCTCTTATTATTACGGTAATTTTCTAGTGATGTAGTTAGAAAGAGTTAAAATGGAAAGAAAAAGGTGTAATAGAAATGTTGAAAAGAAAGTTGGTTCTTCATTTTTAATAAGATAGATATAGTAGCATGTAAAATGAAGATCAAAGATAAAAATTATGAAAAGTAAGTCAAATAACTTAACTGGATAAAAAATAACTATAAAGTATGAACACTTCAGATTTTGTTTGTTATTTTTGTTAAGTATATATATGTATGCTGTGTGTGCACCTAGTCTCACTATCTTCTCTTTCGCTGAAGATGAAGCAAACGTGAGAGCTTAATTTCTCCGAAGTATAATAAGGAATTAAGAAATGCATATTTATAAAGAACAAAAAAAGAGAAAATCTATTTTTAATCTAATTTGTTATAAAATCATATCCTTAGATTCAGTATATGCTGGAGTTATCTTAATTTTAAGAAATTCAAATAAAAATGAGAAAAGAGGCAAGATATACACCAAATTATATATATATATATATATATGTGTGTGTGTGTGTATACGTGTGTTTGTGTATGTGTGTGTGTTTTGGTTTAAACTTATCAAAATAATAATTGAAATTAACACTTAAGAAAAGGTCAAAATATAAAATAATGTTTTGCATGACATTAACTTTAGATAGTTTTGGAAGTAAAATTATTCAACATTGAGACTTTCAATTCAGTTTAAATCATTGTTTTCTTGTTTTTGAATTATTGGATTTATAAGAGATACAATTTTCTTATTCAGTTTATATAAATAAAAATTTATGGTGTAGTATAGTTTGGTTAAGTATTTTTGATAACAATAGAACTTTTAAATTTTATTAAAATATTTACATACATTTTTAAATAGTTAAATAAAATTATATTAATTTTAACTCAAAAACAAAATATCTTATAGAGAAATATCTTAAGATGTTGCAAATGTAGTGATAAAAGTATAACATATTATAATCTCTGTTACTTTAAGTCTTAATTTATATGCCAAAATCCATGCCTCATTATCATTGAATGGTTTTAGAAAAATTTGCATGAAAATATTTATATTTAGTAAAAAGTAGCTAACTGGTATAAAAATCCCAACGAAAAAATTATCGTTGATTTGCAGTGAATTTATGATAAATTTCGATTTGCATTCATCATTGCAAAAAGTATCTTAAAATTTGTTACCAAATTTCAACTTAAGTTAACATTGAAAAAAATGTTGCAATATCACTATTTTCTTGTAGTGATCCTAACATTTCAAATATTTTTAATTTTATTTTTTGATATATTCACTTTGAAATATTATGCTCTAACAACTGTATTTCTAAAATTAGAATTTACATATGTATAAAAAATTTCATTTTCTGCAAATTCAATTTCTCTCTCTAAAATTCGATTGCAATATGCTGGACGCAACATACAATTTTAGAAAGTGAAAAACGGATTTATTTGATAATAGTTTCACTAAAATATCTAGAGACCATTTCAATTCTTTTCTATACGAATAAAATTGTCCCATTTGTTGTTGAATAGATCTCTATAAAAATGAAAATGCTATAAGAAACATATGCCATATCTTTAATCATGTATTCATATGAGTTTATGTAGATTGTCTAAGAAACAATTTCACCAACATGTGTATGTGATTAGGATTGATCTTTACTAAACACCTCCACGTATTGCCTAGTTCATTCTCTTAGCCATAGAGTCAGCCGCCATGTTACCTAATCTTGGCACAAAACTAAAGGAGATAAATCCAAACGAGTTACATATGAATAATCATAAATAACACCTTGAAACTCATTGCGATTACCCTTATAGTTAAGGATCCCAAAGAGGGACTTCGAATATGATCGACTAGAAGATTCATGCATCCTGAAATGCTACATCAAAGATCGTAAATCGCTAGACCCTCTGCCATAAAAGCTGAGGATACAAAGCATTGGTTCAAGAATTTCTCTCGGCTAGTTCTCACTAGGGGTTTAATATGAGTCCAACTGGATACTCCATCTCCTGCCAAAGCATTCTACGTTGCATCAACAAATCATTCAGCTTCATTCGAGCTATGTGCAACAAAACATGTGATATACATGGCAACACAAGGAGGAGGAATGCTTTGCTTGAATTTCACTGCTTACCAAATATGAGCTTTAGATACAACTTTGAGCACCACTTTTCTGTGAAATGTCTATTTTCGAATAAAATCTTGTTTGCTCTTGTCCAGAGGCTCTAGAGAATCAAAATATTTTGATGGGTTTAGTTGAAACCTGTGGGAGGAAAATTGACCATCTGACAAGTAGTTTGAAGGAAGAGTGGCATAAGAGTCCACATGCGAGAGGCAAAAAGGCAGTGGAGTAGGACTAGAGCTGTTAACCTGGTTTCCACTAGGATTGCTATGTTTTCTAACTTACAAGTGTTTCAGCTTTAGAGATGTGTTGATTTGCTTAACGCATTTGTTACAGTTGAAATCAACATATGTCGGGCCGGGTTGGTTTTTGATAGAAAAACATGTCTTCGTAGAGTATGATCCAATTTTATCTGGTAGCCAAACAATATCATCTTGCACAAAAATTAATGGGAATGAGCACTTGAATGTTACATCCAAATTTTTCACATGCTTCTTTTGGTTGCTATTGCAACGTTAGCGCAAAATCAAATGTACCTATCTCGCTTTCAGACTAAACAGAAATTTGATAGTATAAAGTAAAATGCAGACAAAACATACATTTAACTTCCAGTAGTGTTATAAAAAAATTCTGAGAAAAACAATGTTTGCATGTAGTGATTGAATGCTACAAAACAAACAGTTTTTGTTAACTCTATATGACTTACATGAGAAAATAATACACCTTGTACTCTAGCCTCCTTAGCTTAGGAGTCAACACGCCATACCAATTACTAGGAATATGAATCATGCTTAAACTTTCAAAACAATCATGCAAGAGACGAAAAATAAACTAGTTCCAAGGAGAATGTAAGCCAATCTACCAGGTTTTCACTCATATCCACTATACTTTTGCAGTTTGTCTCGTGTTTGATTGATAGGATGTGCATATCACTTAGACACGACATTTCCCATAGCAATTCTTTCATCTCGCATGAATAGCCAAGAGGATTATTTGGAATCCTTGAAGTCTGAACAATTTGACTCCCATATGGTCTATATGACTCCACCCTAAGCCACTAATCAAACCATGATTGATCCATGAGACATTGACTTGGAAAGTAAGGATTTGGGGTTCCAAGGGGAGATGAAACATCAACTCAATTTGGAGGGTTTTCGGTTTCCTCATTTTTCTCTTTCAGGTTAGAAATCTTCCAGATTTTCGCTTCAAGGGAAGCTAACTAGAGTATGTTGATCGGGAGATATTTTCCCATTAAACACTTTTCCTTTCTTACCTTCAAAATGTGCCCAAATGAATGAGTCAAATAGTGGTTCCAGAAGTACCATTTCGCTTTTGCTCCTTCATAGGAGATCCATATTTTGGTAAATAGATTTACTCAGGAAGAAACTCGGAAGGGACATATAATTAGATAAAATTTAAACATGTAAGGCTGAAAGCATTCAAAAATAAGATGGTTTATAGATTCTTCTGGACCACCAATCTTGGACAGCTCCTATCGGTGCCCAAATGCTTATATGTGATACTTTCACTTGTTGCTACATGTCCTTAGAAGGTCTGCCAAAATGAAGTGATTTAGTTTTGTAGGAGCCCGGAATTTCCTCATATGGCTATGTAGGCATGTGCTAATTGGTTCAAGAAGATGCACTTGATCTCGTTGTAGATTGGCCATTGGAAGTAATTCATATCTATATTTAACCAAGTTTCTACCTGACTTTGTTCCATTCATGTTTATCCATGGAAAGACTCTGATTACGTCTCAACCCAAGGATTAAAGGTAACTCCTCCTGTTGGAAGTACTCTCTTAAAAGAGGAAGATCCCACTCTTTAGTATCACATCTAATTAAGGAATGAATAAGGAGTTGGGATGTCTAAAGCAAAAAGAAGGCTGACTCTTGGTGGATGGATTCTCGCATCAGGAACCCATGATTCGCTCCAAACCTTATTGTTGAGACCCGGTCTTATGGTTTTCCTAATCCCATCTTTAAAAATGATTTTGCAACCATAATATTGCACGATCCAAAAGTTGTAAGTAATACTCTCGATTTCTAAAAAAACAAAAACAATTATAATATCGCCCTCTCAGATTCCTAGCAAGAAGAGATGGAAGAAATTTGATTATACCCATAGTTGCTTAGCAAGTAAAGCAACATTAAAATCGTGCAATCCCCTAGAAGTTTGAAATTGTACTCTTTAGTTTCTTGATAATTCCTTGTGGCATCAGAAAACATAACTTCCTATATCTACTTAGACCACATTTTTTATTTGAACCTCCTTTCATTCCTTACATAAGAGTCTTGCAGGTGAGCACGAGTTGACGCGCTCATTAATTTGATCATAAAGAAAAGAAATTACATTAATTTTTAAACCACATATTTGATCTGGTAATCCTAGTTACATCTCCATGCCTCCTTTTGTTGTAAAGCCAAACACTCTTTTTATCATATTTTCTAGTATGATCCACTTAAATTTCCAAAATTAGTGGAAATTTTTGCCGCACAACTCTTGTCTTGAAGCATTCCCTTAGCTATCTAAATTATTCAGACTCTCTGTGCAATATCAACTTCCACTTTACGTAAGAAAATGTTATTTGAGATATTCGAGGATTTGCTCTGGCAATACAGAGTCCCTTAATAGGGTCCTCATCTTCAGCTCCTTTAAAGATGGAGATTAGTGCCTTTGTGCATAGGATAAACATGAAAAGAGATAAGGGGTCTCTTTATCTTAATCTCCTCGTAGGTGTGATCCGCCCTCTATGTTATTCGTTATGATTATCTTAATATGAAAACAACTCATCAAAAGCCGCAAACTCATCTTTAACATCAAAGCTTTGATAAAACTCCGTTCAACTCTATCATATGAATTGATTATATCAGTTTTAATAGCTATGAATTCTGATATAAGTTTGGGTTATTACATAGAACATGAAATTTTTTTTGCACTAATAAAATATTATATGTCATCAAATGTTCTGAAACCAAATGAAGTGGTACATACATTTAAATTCTAATATCAATGAATTCAAATATGTGTAACTTTTTCTTTAGTCAAAAGTCAAATATGTATCAATACATACTTAAATTTTTAAGGAATTTTGTGTTGAAAGTGAGGCAAACAACGCTCTCCACTGTAAATTAGAGGTTAAATTTGTAGAGGACTTGGGCTATAAATGTAACATAATATGATTTTGTTTGTCATAAAAAGTTTGAGGCTTTAGTCTAATAACATAATAGCTTTACGAAGCATATATCAATTTTATAAAGACACTGGATAGAGATAGGTTAAGAAGGATTTGACCCCAAAAAAAAAAAAAGAGATAGGTGAAGAAGGCTTTGTCTTAGTCGCCAGCGGTCGCAAAAGTATAGTCTTTGTTCGTTTATCCGATCAGTTCATTGAGATGTATTTGTTTGTCTCATGCAGCCATTTATCATTGAAAGTAGAAAACAATGAGTGGTTTTTTGGGTTAGGTTGATTGTGAAGTCTCTAAAGGATTGACTAGGCAGTAGGAATGTAATGAGTGGTTTTTGGGGTGACATTGATTGTGAACAAAGTGTATTGTTTTCCTCTTCAACGAAATTGTCACTTATAAATAATTGAAGATGATTTTTTTCTCATCTTTTTAGCTGCAGTTTCACTTTTCAGTGGTTTTGAACTCTTGGTCTGGATGCCTTTTTGGTGTTTTCTTTAGCTAAACCGATAAAATAGTAGAACGTATCTCAGTTTGTTGCTTAATTTCAGCCTCTGAGACTAGGCCTGTAGATCCAAATTATGCTCCAGATTACTTTGTGATGTTCTCAGGTATGTAAGACATTAGTCACCATGAAAGAAAACATAGACCATGACTAATTTTTCTCTCTAAAAATAGCTCTCTTGATACCATGAATAAGTTTCTCAAAGAGCCAATATGTAAAGAAAAGTCTTAGCAAATCTCTTAAATCAAATGCTACTCCATCTGTTCAATATGATGCATATTTTAGACTATTTATCCATATTAATAAATATATAATAAATACATAATCTTTTGAATTATTTATTTCCCCATAAAATCTAAATCCTTAAGAATCTAATAAGTGAAAGTAAGTTCTTTGAAATTTGTAACTAATCCTTATTAGTTGATAAAATATGTATTGAAAATACCAAAATTGTATATTTTTGAAACAATTTTATTAGAAAACATGTAGCATTACGAAACGGAGGAAGTAATAATTAATTGAGAACTGTGAATGGGAAAATGTGACAGCATCTATGTTGGTACTTGGTGGATGCCAACATTCGCTCAATGGAGTGATAAAACTCACACCAAACTCGTAAATGGAACGTAGCACACATGCTCACAGCACAAACTTAGACCCTATCATAAAAAGGCCAGCAAATTTGTTACTTCTCAGACGTACGATCTTGTTAAAGGGGAGCTTCAGATAACGTTGTGCTCGTGGATTTGTTGATGATATTAATGCTCGTAAACGAAATGTTGTCATCCAATAGTATCAGTTGACTTGTTTAATAGACACGTCCTTTTTGGTTAATTTCGCCCTAAAAGTCCAAAACTCTCGTATGTGTACTGACCGTAGGCGTATTGTGTACGTCTCTACAGCTAAGATTATAATTTCATTTCATGCAAAGCCACTTGACTAATAACATATTCAATTGCAAATTTCTCTGATAGTTTTAACAGCGAATATGATGTACAAATACTTGAAATTAATAGTTGCCTGGTGAACGGTTCAACACGACAAGTGTCGCCAGTAGAAGACAAACGGCTTAGTCGTAACGTTGGTTAAAACAGTATTGTATTCTGTGGGTGACGTTTATTAACAAAGCAGGTGGGAGTTTTAAACAAAAAAACACATCACAACCCTTTAAATTAAAGCTCTGTTTATAAGTCAATGCGACCGGATAGGGAGGGCCATCGTTTGGATAGATATTGAAAATTTGAAACCAGCTAAAAATCTAATCTATTAAAAAGAGAATACAAATTTAGATTACTCCTTAGTTTTTCATTATATTTACACTGCCATGCCACTGATGTATTAAATGAAGCTACATTTATGGGTATTTTATCTTTTCCAAAATTAATATTGTAACAATTACTTTTTAATTTTATGCCATCTATATTTTTTTCTAAAAATAGTAAAATATTTCCTAAATTAAAATTTTAAATTACATAGTTATATTTTCTTTTCAACTACATCACATCAATACTATTAACGTTAATGCACATCAATAATATAGATAAACTATTTATGTAACAATATAAGTTATATTTATCTCTTTGATCATTCCTCAACGTTATTCTTTTTTTTCTTTGTTTTGAACAAATTTTTATTCTCACCAATATAAATATATTACATACACCACTATAATTGTTTATCAAATTTAATGTATTTTTTTTATTTATGTGTTTTATTTGTATTATTGTCTTAAGAGTTATTGTTAAGTGTTTGCATATTTTCGATTAACACTATTTCTGTTCTTAATAAACTATTATTTTTTGATACACATAATGTTATCTATGTGTTTTATTCGTGCTCATTCATTTTTATAGAGGGAAAAATAAATATTTTCTATAATTTAGTTTACTATAAATAAAATTATATAAAAATATATGTATTTATAATCCTACTTTGTATGTTCTACTTAAATAAAATACACGGCTCAGAAATATGATAAAAATATACAGACTAAAAATCATAATCAAGTTAATGATTTTCACACTTTTATGCTCTTATAATAAATACATACATAGATCAAATATTATGATCAAAATATAAATATGAAGTTATATTTATTTAAATTTTAAAATATAAATAGTTAATTTATATAATTTAGTAAAAATATATACCCGCTCCCGAGCGGGTCAAACTCTAATTCTTTTTAAATTTAAAGCAAAATCAACTAAAATAAAAGTCCGAAACCCCGTTGACAAAAAAAAGAAATCCGAAACCCCAAAACTGATTTCTTTTAAATAATGGTATATTCTAGTTTTTTGTCGACTTTATATTCTATTTTAAATGCATTAGTAATTAACATACATCAACTGGATTCGAATTATTCTGATATTTTTTGTCAACTCGATGAATTCTTAATTTTTTCAGGCAATCTTTCTAAATAGAATCTATTTTGCTATATCATCTAGGATAAAATATTGTAGCCAATAAATATAATCATTTGAAAATCTATTTTTATATATTTTTATTATAAAAGAAACTAAATTAGATTATTCTAAAGGTGTATATGGAAAAATAATTCAAGAAATAAAAAGCCAATTAAAACATAAATAAGTGAAAGATGACATATATTATATAATGGATCAGACTACAATTAATATTTTATAATGATACTATTTCATGGGATACTATAAATATATTAAACATTTTGATCATTACGAGTAAATTAAAAACATATTTTTTATTTTGTCTAGAAAATAAATGATTTTTTCTAATGCAAAACAAATTAATATATGGAGCATCTTAGTGATAAAACATCAAAAATAATAAAAAACCTCACCGAGTTAAGCATATGTGTATGTTGTTTTGCAAAAGATATGTAAAATATTAAAATTAATGTAATACATATTAAACTTGTATAATATAACTTCTAAAAATCCCACGACAACTATAATAAATTTGAATAGCTATATGTTCCTAATAGTAGATTAGTAGATTAACAGACATGTCCAAGCATTATAATCAATT
>CAJHQP010005731.1:0-43614 GCA_905132765.1 Moricandia arvensis | reverse complement strand
TTCAAGAAGAAGCCAAAAATTCATTATTACAACAAACTATTGTCAAGCTGCTGGTTTTACAATACTTCATTCCTTTTTTTCAGCCTTGAGTATCTGAATACCGATCACTTCTGAAAATCCTTCCTATCTGACTTTCCTATATCCACAAACATGGAAATAGGAACGTTAGGTGATTTGGCCAACGGTGGAAGGTAACTTGCGGGTTCATTGTCCTGGATGTCATCTTGATTAACCGTGGAACAATCAAACAAGAACATGCGACGATCAATCACGCACGATGATCCAAACCAAGAGAGCTACTCATCAATACACACATCAGCCACATCCCCAAAATAAATTCCCTTACGCTTACTATGCACCTCTAATCTACTCTGAGACACTCTTCATTAATCTTCTGATACAAACCTCAATCTCTAGATTTTTCCCATTGCCTAGTCTGGTCCATCATGCTCTATATTCTTTATATCTGTCCACCAACGAAGGATCCAATACAGTATGTCTAATACGAGCTCATATAACCAATGAGGTACTCTTGTACAGCCGACTCCAGACTTGCATGTATGAACATCCTCGCATATCTAACACACCTTGGCATTATCTTATTCCCTATGAGTCATACATTTCTTCATATCGATAAATCTCCCTACTCAGGTCACTTACAGCTATTTTCTATATTCTCATGCTTAACTCAGTAGACTTGTTCTCTCCCACGTTCCTTACAACACTACCTAGTGTACATAACACGCACTTTACATCCACTGAAATCTATCATTTATTCTGTTCCTGCTAAGTTTTCCCCTAAGTTCTCATCCTAACTAAGTCCTCAGATAGAAAGCAGTAAGCTTTACTACTAGTACATTCAAGACTTTCACTCTCTCCTATAAAGGGCAGCCAAATTCTGCTTCATGTTCTGAGCCTCTCAATATCGACATGATTTACTACTCCTCTATCATATACAGACTATCATTGCTTGTAGCTTTTTGACTTCATTGAACCCTGGCATCCATCTGTCTCATACTGAAATAGTTGCGGAATGACTCGCAACAAAAACTGCAGCCACTCAGCTCATGCAACGATATTTTACTCTTTATGGCTGGGTTTTAGCTCTATTGATACGTAGACGATGTACCCTATTCGTATTTCATCAGGATTCCACCTAAGCCAACACAAAATACCTCATGCATAGTATTGGTTGGTAGGCGTCATGAAATCATAAGATATGTGTACGACGTAGAGACTTCTCTGTAAGCTGATTACTACTTCATCAATCCTTTTACTCATTCTAAGTAACCATTCGCACGTCGACGTCAGCTCAGTAGTTCGGATATGTGTGCTCTAACTCTTGGAACATACGTATTCTAATGGTAACTGGCAATCAGAGACTCGAATCTCAAAAAACAGAGAATGGTACACGCTATCTAGTAATAGTAGCACTCTCTATCTACATCCGCATAAATCTTCTGTTTTTCAACACTCACTCCTCTGAAGAATCTAACACTCCAATTAGTCAGGCGCAACAAGTACTAAATCTTGAAGCGTCCATCGAACGTCCTGAAATAAAACTGCAACTTCGACCGATCTTAACCCACTCTCCAAATTCTAAGAACTGAACTGACACTTGATGGTCAGTCCTTAACTCACAACATATAGTCCAAAACTTAACCACCAAACTCTAGTTCTTCTCTCTACCACTGACATGGGCTACACTCCATGGAAAAGACTAAATCGAACAAAAACCTTCTCCAAAACAATCTTATATGCTGATTACTTTAACTCGATTAGAACCACTTGCTGAATGTCATGTTTTTACTTCCAGTGTCGACAATCTTCTGCGCCATGAAGCATATCTGTGAATTCTCCTGATTATCAGATTGTCCTCGTATACTCTGCTCCTTGTTTATCTATCTATGTTCACAATAGTCAGATAATGAAAGTACTCCTCTTCATCCTTTCCAAAAGGTTTTTAACTCTCCTAGCTTGTCAACGAGCGACGCTCAGGACACGTGGATAGAATACCATGAGGCCAACGTGCACTAGTATCTCCCACAGAACTCTTTCTTCAACCACATCCTAACTGAGCTCGGAAACTAGATTAGCCCAATCTCACTCTAGAGAATAACAACGTTGTAATGATGTACTAAGGAATGGTGATGGGAAAAGAAGGCATACCATAATCTAAATGCAGCTAGTACTTCCACGAATAAGAACGTATACTTGAATCACCACACAGTGTAATCTCCCTAAAACAATGACACAACCCGGAACTACACTATGTGATTGTGCCCGAATCAAACACAATATGGCGAAAAGTCCGTCCGTCAGAAAAGGTCACTTAAGAACCACTGATCACACTCCACTATATTATTAATATATCAATAATTCTCTTTTTAAAAAATATACATCAACAACAATGCTAAGAAGCAAACATCGTGATTGACCTTCATGTGTTTCACGTCCAGGCAACTAAAATTGTAGCTCTACTACCCAAGATAGTCCAAACCACTCTGTTAGGAACTAATTGTAAGGACAGAGCGAACAAGTCCAACACTGGTACCCTAGTATAGGTAAAAGGAATCGGTAACTTCATGGGCAAGGGTAGAATTAAATCCTTACTTTTCAGAGGATGACCAAAATGTGAATGACGTAAATAATCAAGATATATCCACATAAATATCATACCATCATGCCAAGCTAGCTACAACCATAACAAACTCAGGTTCCACGGTTTGATCTAATGAACGTCCAACCAAAATAATCTCTCATCGACGTCCTTAATTCCTACCTGAAACTGACCTTCGATCTGACTGATAGGCTTTAGCACGTCTAAATGGCACGAAGAATCTTCTGCAGTAATAGCTTCTTAACTTACATGCCATACTATACTGTTCCTCAAAGCTCTTAAGCACTGAAATCTTTAGTTACTCCAATTTTTGGATAAATCCCCAAAGAACGTCCTTATGATCTTTGGCTCATCTTCCAAACCAAAATGGATGAATCGGATCACTCGAACTCAAACCTTCTGGCGGAAACATCTCACTGTGTTAACTCCATAAGTGGAATCTCCAATCGGTCCATGCTTTGGTAGAAAACACTCCATCTTGAACTCTTAAGAGAAATTTATAACTTTGACTAACATCCCCAAAATAATACTGAAGCTTAACGACTAACTCACTGCAGCCTCTATATATTGTCTCCTTCCCATATCCTTCTTGCAATCCCGTCGAAACAATGGGCCATGTCAGTCGTCTGCTCCCAGTGTTCATTTGAAATCTTTCTCAATCCATTTAATCTCCATCAATGGTTTAGTCCTTCCTCAGTGTCTTGTGTCCAACTTCTTATCCTCTTCACAAACTAAAATTTCTTATTGTAGTGATGGTGCTGGTGCGTCCATTGCTTGTACTATACTCAAAACTATCTCCGTCCACCACGCTAAGCTTGAAAACAAATGTTGAATCAATCAATTCTTTTACGCTCTGTTTCTGGTACGTCTCAGCATAAGATGAAAACTTGAGCAGCCAGACGAAGAAGTCCATCTTGGTATCATTGAGCAGTCAAATCACCTAAACCAGATCATTCCAAACAACGCCGCCTTGTCATCGATAATACATGAACCGGTGTATCATTCAGTGGTCTACACTGTCTACAATATACCTCTCTGAAAAATATCCATCCTAGAACCCAGAGCACGCAGGAAAAGCATCATGATACCAATCCAAGCTGATAGTTCAATATCGGAAATACTATCGACTCCGTTGACTGCTTGGTGCATCTGCTATGGAAGAACAAGGTAAAGTAACTATCCATGAAAATCTATCCTAAGATGAAGGAACCAGCCACATATCCTAGTTATCCTTGCGACTAATTTTGACTCAAAATGCTATGAAACAAATCCCATTAAAGCATTGAATAACCATGCTCTGATACCACCTGTGACACCCCATCTTGGGTCTAAGTACAAGTTGACATCGACCGGTCGGCAACAATCAAACAAGAAAATGCCAACAATCACATAAACTCAAACCAAAGCGAGAAGCCACAAGTGTAAAAAGATAATTATCCCAAGTTCTGGATAGATCTAGTACCTTACGCCAATCGCCTAAGTACACATATCCTATTAGTACAACCCGAGGCTTTTCAACCCGATTGAGTATACCCAATAGTTGTTCATCCAGACAAGGACAAATAACATATGAACTCGTACTTAAAAGGAAAACTTCTTTAATACATTATATAATATTCTTCAAAAGCATCTTACAAAATTTAAGATTAACCTCGAGGTCGGTCAACAAATTATACATAAGATCTATCCTAACTACTCTGAAAGGATAATAAAACTACCGCTGGCTAATGTTGTTCCTCCCATCTGCGAGTAAAGGTCTCACCGCCTACTGCTTACCTGCATCACAAATAAGTCATGAGTAACTAGTTCCTCAGTGAGTCTAATCCCACACACAACACATATCAACAGTATCCGAGCAGTTAACTCGATTTGTATGCACTGGAAATGTATTCCATAATATTATAAATATAGATATAAGGCATATCATTCCATCGATGTGAATCATATCTAAACATCACCTCCATGTCACCCGCCCTTCACTCATATAAAATACAAATATATACAGACCCGATAAACGACACAAGGCTAACCGATCCTAGTGAGTTAGCATGCCATCATCTCGAATGTCCTTATGAACATTCGAACTGCACGTCATGCAGTACACAGTCTCCAGGTGCTACAATCATCATGTCTTCATGACGTCGTCCATTGCAGACCAAGTCACGTAATGAAGGACTTTAGGATAGTTAATATGATATATTTCACATGATTAATATCATATACTAATAATATTCATATTATATTAGTACGTAGAACAAGTACTAAGGCTCACGAAAATCTAAAAGATAATTCATAAAATCCTATGTGTACACAAGGTAAACACTCATATTTCAATATAGATTAAAAACTTGCTTATCAGGTACAATATTAGTATGCAATCAGTAATACTCATTCATAAAGCTGATACAACATCTAGCTAGACTCACCTTTGATCCATAGATTGTCTAAGAGAAGCTAGATATGAGCTCAAGCTAATCACACTCCATCAGTACACTTCAGATTCAGATCGATCACATGGATGAGTCGGCTGATCTGTACCACTCTCCATGACCATCTGAATTAAAACCAAAGACTAAATGCTCCAAGATCACTTGAACTGCTATATATAACTCCTCAACCAAGTTACTGAGAGTACACGTTCAGTGTATGGATCAAATGAATGCAGTTAAAGTTTCACTCATCTACTGTCCTAGAATATAAACAGTTCGGATCATAAGATCGCACAGTCCAACAAAATAGTTCAGGCTAAACAGTTCACTAACTTGTCTCATGTCAGCTCTGCTCTATCAATTCAGTTCAACTCAGACTAGTTGAGTACGTGACAAGATCAGACATAAGGACAGCTTGGCTCAGAAATCAGTTTATAGGACAAGATTATAATCTGTTTGGTTCAGAACATCACTAATCCAACAGTTGTTCAAGCTAAATAGCTTAAATCAATTTAGTTCAAGCTCAGTTCTATCATCCTAGATCAATTCATCTCAGTCAGACAAGTTGGATCAGGCAAGATAATTCAGTTCGGCTTAGTCTGATCAGTTCACATCAGTTTAGCTACCGATTCCAAAGAGATATATCCAAACCAAAACTAAAACAAGACTGAACCGTAAAACAACTTAATCAACTGATCCGACCAAAGACTTAAGCTAAACATACCCAGTCTGACCATACTGACTGATGAGAAGTGAAGCATACCCAAAATCAAACGGTTAGATGGACTCAGATGGTTCTCTTCTTCAAATTAGCTACCCGCTAGACTGTTTTCAAAGAGACATCAAGCTTCATTCACAGCAGAAACAGAACAAGAGGTACGGTTTAATCTGGATATCTCACCTTCTGATCTTCCACACAACAAAAAGACTGAACTAGAGGATGGTAGAAAATATCAAGATGTTTCTGAATTTTCATCGAATTCTGTATCAGTTTTTCTCTTCTTTCTCACTGATTTGAAAATATTTCTCTGTTTTTGTTGTGGTAATGGGACGACGAAGTAGCTATGAGAGGATTAAATGCTGAGGAAGTTACTTCAGTGAGGGTTTCACTCTACACAGGAAAGGCAGGAAGAGACAGGTGAGACCTGTTTCACTCACTCTCAGCAGCCAACTTGCTTCCTTTCCCCACATGAAAAAGCTGCAAGACAGCTGAAGCAAGTAGCTTGTGAATACACATGACTTACTTATTAACCAAGCAGGAAGGAAGCTGTGACATCAAGTGATCATTTAATGAAGCAAGCAGGAAGGTTTGTGAAAGGCACAAACGGGTCAGGAACAATTCATGAAGCTGAGTCGATAAATCTTGGACAGTTTTCGACTAAAACATTGTGTCCGTTAATTCTCATCCAGCTCTCAGATAAACTAGTCCAGTTGATACCACCTTTGTGACACCCCCGATCTGGTCTAAGTACAAGTTGACTCCGACCGGTCGTGAAACAATCAAACGAAGAACATGCACAACCAAACACTAGCAACTTAAACCAAAGCGAGAAGCCACAATGTGTACAAAGATAATTAACCCAAAGTCCGGAGATAAATCCAGGTACCTTAGGCCAATCTCCTAAGTACACATATCCTATTAGGTACAACCCAAGGCTTTTCAACCGGATTGAGTAATATCCAATAGTTAGTTCGTCCAGACAAGAAACATTCTTTAATACATTATACATATTCTTTCAAAAGCATCTTAAAATTGTTAAGGATTAACCTCGAGGTTTTGGTCAACAAATTTATACATAAGATCTATCTAACTACTTTGAAAGGATAATAAAACTACCGCTGGCTAATGTTGTTCCTTCCCATCTGAGAGTAAAGTCTCCCGCCTACTGTTACCTGCATCACAAATGAGTCATGAGTAACTAGTTTCCTCAGTGAGTCTAATCCCACACACAACACATATCAATAGTATCCCGAGCAGTTAACTCCATTTGAATGCAGTGGAAATGTATTCCATAATTGTTATAAATATAGATATAAGGCCTATCATTCCATCGATGTGAATCATATCTTAAACATCACCTCATGTCACCCGCCCTTCACTCATATATAAATACATATATATACTAGACCGATAAACCACAAAGGCTACCAGACCCTAGTGAGTTTGCATTACCATCGTCCTCGAATGCCCTTATGAAGATTCGAGAATGCATCGTCATGCAGTACACGGCCGTCCAGGGTGCTACCGCATCATTGTGTCTTCATGATGTTGTTCCATTCGCAGGACCAAGTCACAGTAATGCAGGGCCTTTTAGAGAGTGAATATGATTAGACTTCACATGATTAATATTCATATACTTAATAATATACATATATATATATTAATACTTTAGAAAAATTACTAAGGCCCAAGATAAACCTCAAAGAATAAATAATCCTTAAGTGTTTACACAAGGTAAACACTTCATATTCAATATAGATTAAAATACTTTGCTTATCAGTCAACAATATTAAGTATGCAATCAAGTAATACTCATTCATAACTCATCAACATCTATCTAGACTTACCTTTGAATTCATGAGATGGCTATGTAAGGCTAGACACGAGCTCAAGCTAATCACCAATCAACTTCCGGTACACTTCAGATTCAGATCGATCACATGGACAAGTCCGGCTGATCTTACAACTCTCCTTGACCATCTGAATTCAAACCAAAAGACTAAATGGCTCCAAGGATCGACTAGACTACTATCTTAACTCCTCAACCAAGTACTGAGAGTACACGGTTCAGTGGATGGGATCAAATGGATGCTTAAGTCTTCACTCATCTACTGTCCTAAACTAGAACAGTTCGGATCATAAGATCGCCAGTCCAACAAAATAGTTTAAGGGTAAACAGTTCACTAATCTTGGTCAGTTTCAGCTCTGGCTCCTAACAATTCAGTTCAACACAGACTAGATGAGTACGTGACAAGATCAGACAGTATACAGCTCGGCTCAGATCAGTTTAAGACAAGATAAAATCTTTAGTTCATAACATCACTAATCCAACAGTTTAGTTCAAGCTAAACAACCTAATCAATTTAGTTCAAGCACGGTTCTACTCATCCTAGATCAGATCATCTCGGTTCAGACAAGTTGGATTCAAGACAAGATAAGTTCAGTTCGGCTTAGGTCTGATCAGTTCACATCAGTTTAGCTAGCGGATCAAAGAGATATATCCAAACCGAAACTAAACAAGACTGAGCCGTAAACAACTTAAACAACTGATCCGACCAAGACTTAAGCTAAACATGAACCAGTTCTGACCAAATACTGACTGAGGCAAGAACACTAACCAATTCTATTCTTCAAGATTAGCTCACCGCTGGACTGTTTTCAAAGAGACATCAAGCTTCGGTTCACATCAGAACAGAACAAGAGCTGGGTTTAATCTGGAATATATCACCTTCCTGATCTTCCACACAACAACAGACTGAACTAGAGGATGGTAGAAAATTTCCAAGATGTTTTCTGAATTTTCTCTAATTTTTATATCGGGTTTTCTCTTCTTTCTCACTGATTTCTCTAAAAATATTTCTCTTTTCTTGTGGTAATTGACGACCAAGTAGCTGAAGAAGGAGTTAAATGGCTGAGGAAGTTACTTCAGGTGAGGGTTTCACTCTACACAAGGCAAGGCATGGAGAGGAAAGGTGGTGACCTGTTTCATCACTCAGCCAAGGCTACTGTCCTTTCCCTCACATGAAGAAAGCTGCAAGCAGCTGAAGCAAGTAGCTTGTGACTTTCACAAGACTTACTTATTAACCAAGCAGGCAGGCATCTTGTGAGAATCACATGATAATTTAAATGAAGCAAGCAGGCAGGGTTGGTGAAAGGCACAAGACGGGCCAGGAACCATTCATGAAGCTGGTCGATAATATTTGGACAGTTTTCGACTAAAAATTTTGTTGTCCGTTAATTCTCGTCCAGCTCTCAGATAAACTAGTCCAGTTCGAAGAAAAATTGACTGTAATAATTAACACTCTACCAGAACTTTCAACGGAAGGTATTTCGATCACAAGACAGTCCCGTCAAGACATTGATTCACTCGGGTCAATTTTATTTTAATTATGGTCGGACCAACCCCAAACTGGTCGAGCGAGATTTTTCTTGACCAAATTCCAAACCGGTCGTGAGGGTTATTGCACTATGTGTCCTAGGAAACCCAATAATCTTTGCCAAAAGCTGCATTTGCTTAACTTGGCAAAGAGTTGGTGTTCCCTCAACCTTTCGAGAACAACCCAGGGATGCTTCTCATGGTCTTCCTTATCCTTGGAGTATATAAGTATATCATCTATAAAAGTGATTACAAAGTCATCCAGGAAGTCTCGGAAGATGCCATTCATCATCTTCATGAATGTGGCTGGTGCATTGGTCAAACCGAAGGGCATAACCACAAATTCATAGTGGCCATACCTCGTCCGGAATGTCATCTTCTTCACATCATTTGGTTCAATGGAAATCTGATGACACCCTGAAGCTAAGTCGATCTTGGAGAACCATTTAGCTCCCTAAGCTGGTCTAATAGCTCATCAATTTTGGGTAAAGGGTACTTGTTCTTTATAGTCACCATGTTCAACCCTCGGTAATCAATACACATCCTGAAGCTACCGTCCTTCTTTTTCCAAAATAGGACTGCTGCTCCCCAAGGCGACACATTGGATCGTATGAAACCCTTGTCCAACAACTCCACAAGTTCCTTCTTTAGCTCGGCCATCTTGGCAGGAGCCATACGATAAGGACTTTTGGATATTGGGGCCATGCCAGGTTCAAGGTATATGATGAACGGGTCGGCCATATCAGGTGGAGCACCCTGTAGCGCCCCAAACACATCATGGAACTTTTGTACCAACGGTATCCCATCCGGGTCACCCCCCCCCCCCCCCAACGCTCCTTACTGAAAATGGTGGCCAAAAAGGCTGCACACCCATTTCCCAAGCATCCTTTCCACCTGGATAGCTGAAACCACTAGACATCCCGAGGTCGTCCGTATACCATGGAACCTGATCGGGGTTTACCCAACACCTCAAATTGCACCCTTCCCCGGTGACAATACAATGTGGCCTGATTCTTCGCACGCCAATCCATGCCCAAGATCACCTTGTGATTCTTTAGGCGTACCACAACCAGATCCACGGGTATCACCCTGTTATGGATCATCACTGGGATGTCCCTTACCAGGCCTAATGAATGCATCACTTGCCCACCGGCTGCATTCACTATACCGAGACCACTCCCTTCCTCTATATTAACAAATCCTCTCCCAATCATATCTGGACTCACGTAACTGTGGTGTAGCTCCAGTATCAAACAATACATGTGTTTCCACGCGACCAATAATTAAGGTCCCTACATAAGACCCAACCAAGCGTCTAACCATTCTAGTTTCCGTACCATGCAATTCTATAGAACTTTTTAAAAGTATGAGTTTAAAATGTTACCAGTGATCGCTTTGAATGGTCCAGACCCGTTGTGTCCTTGGAAAGTTCATACACACGCGGTGCGGAAGTCTGACCCCGGTTCTGGTTTGGTTGCCTGTTTCGCTTCAGTGCTTAACTTGGCCGCAGCTGCTGGTTAGGGCAGTCTCTTCGGTAATGTCCCTTCTTGCCGCAGGTGTGGCAAGTCCTGGGATCATTCCCCGCACCCGGACACTCCCGAGCAAAGTGAACCATATTACCACAGCGAGTACAAGCTCCCATGGCTTTCCAGCACTCACCTCCATGGTTCTGAACCACACTTAGGACACTCAGGTCTAATCCTACAGGTTTTACCCTCATCTATATGGTCCCTCTTCCTCTTCCGGTCATTATTCTGCCCATGTACACCCGCATGTACCTTAGACTTGAGCTTAGCCTCCTCTTCCAGGTTAGACTCCAACATAGCCATCCGTTTGACCATCCCGAACACCGTGTGGAAGGTGCAAACTGAGCAGTAGGTCCTAAGTTCAACCCTAAGCCCTCTGATGAACCGGTGAATCTATACTACCTCGTCCTCCAGCTCCTTACCCACATAGCGCCTGAGCCGGTTGAACTCCTCCTCCTATTCTCTAACTGTCCTACGTCCCTGAACCAGGTCCAGGAATTTGGACTCCAAGATGTCCCATGCCTCATCTGGAAATATTTATGGTTGAACTCAACCTCAAAATCAGCAAACGTTCAATGTGCCATTGGTATATTTTTGTCCAGAGCTAACCACTAGTTTGGGCATCGCCTTCCAAGAAATGAACCGTAATGTCCTTCTTGTTAATCCTCCAGGCAACGAGTTGAGCTGAAGTTGCAACCAACCGGCTCCTCCACTCATCCGATTCCAAAGGATCCACATTCCAGCAAAATGTTTTGTACCAAGGCGTGATATGTGCTCCAATAAGCTCAAATAGTCTACCTTCTTAGCTGCTCTTGCTGGTGGATCCAGCTCAACCACTTTGGCTACAGGTTGCAAATCGGCAATAACCCTTGGAGCTACTACCTGAGCTTGAGTGGTTTGTCCCACCGAAGAGTTCACAATCTGGATGAACACTTGAGTCAATTGCAAACATTTGAGTTTTCATCAGCTTGAGCTCATCCAACACTTCCCTCATGGAAGGTTCAGCTACCTGATCAACTGGCCTAAACCCTTCCACCAGTTGCAACATTGTCCCGATCAGCTCGGTTACCAGCACGGGAAGACTCCACTTCCTCTTCCTGGTCCAGCTCCAGCTTCTTTCCAGCTCAATCCAGCTGTTCTCCAGCTTCCTCCAGCTGCTCTTCGGCTGTACCCAGCTGTACCTCAGTATGATTGACCTGGTTAACCAGCAATTCAACTGCATTAGTCACCTCCTACAGCTGAGTAGGCAACTCCTCTTGCGGATTCAGCTCCAATGCATCCTCAGGTCCGGATGCCTCAGCTGCCTCCTTGCCCTTCCGGGACTTCTTGCTTTTTCCACCCTAAGGATTCCACCCAAGTTAATTCACAAGACAAAAACATAAACCGCACATAATCCTTAAGTCTAGACAAGCAATACAACCTTATCGTGAGACCCCACAGCCGAATGTGTGATGACCACCCACAACCCCCACTATCCTAGAATCAAGCATGCTCTGATACCAACTTGTAAGACCCGAACCTTGATTCCTCAATCCAACGAGTCCGCAACTTACCTATACATCTAAGTTATTCGATTCATGTATATTTGATTAATTCTAAGTTAATTTCTAAGCCACTTGAGGTTCATCTAAACTATAAAATAATTAACCAGAAAGATAGAGAGAAAACATTCATTGTATAAATATAAACATAAAATTCATACATAGGTTCAGTTGCACATTAGGCTAACAAAAGTTCGGAAATTTCATTCTATCTTTAATATCACACATTCATCACGGCCAAGGTCTTCACGGCTCCTTATCCTTACCATGTTCATTGTCAGAATCCTGAAACCATATGATCATAACAATGACATAAGTATCTATTACCGATAACCTGACATAGTCATTCTATACATGCCATGGTTCGGTTCCTTATCATTATTTCCTAGAACTTATCTATAACAATATCTTAACATTCGACCACAAGACAAATCCAACCGATGGTGGAAAGTTACTAACCAGCCGGACATAGGCCTTGGTTTCTATTCCCATGTATAAGAACATCCTACTTGACCGCATATGAATACAAGAAATGATCAAGCAAGCAAAGAGAATAGATGACGTAACCATCCCAAACCGTCCCAAGCCCACACTGTATTTCTACCACGCTAAGGGAGGATGGTTCGGATCCTTGTGTTCATTCGGGTGTACTCACGCACTTCTCCGTAAATTTTCTCCTTTTGATTGATCACCATCTTTACACGATTTCAGCCACACACATTCAGTCTCCACACCGGGACAGATAAATACCACCAGAATTGATTTCTTGATCTTCCCACAACCACTTCTTTCTTTATTTACTTCTCTCTACTTCTCCATAGATTTGCCTCTCTCGAATTGGTGCCATTTTCGACACTAGAGCCCTCTATTTATAGAGTGGAACTCGCAAATTACCCCCTTGGCGAACGGGTGCGAGTCGTTAAGCGAATGGGTGCAACTGCTTCCTTCCCACCTTTTCGGCTAGTAACTGCCCCCAACTTCTCTCCTTGCGTTGGGATGATCGACTTCAAGCCCACCATGCTTTCCCCACGTGTCTGACCCATTTGCCATGACCCACAGACCATCGGCATCCTGGACTACCTAGCCCGGATCCATAACCGTCCATGACCCGATGCCATCACCCATGACCCGAACACTCCACCTAGCTGAGATGAGCTGATTGCTAGCTACCCCAGCTGACTGAGCTAGTACTCCAGCTACTGGAGCTGACCCACACTTCAGTGAGCTACACTGAGCTGCACCACACTTCACCTAGCTGGTCGATCTGGTTTACCGTATCGCCCAGCTGCCATAACACTCGTACAACTGTCATAGCACTTGTCCAGCTGCCTTAAGACTCGTCCAACTCTCTTTCCCTTGCCTATACCTCGTTTTCGTTAAGTCTCATCCTTTTGATGCCCTTAACCTACTAACTCAGCCATGATACGCTTGTCTCTAGATCATGTGACATGATTAGTGTATCTCCCCGCATCATGGCCGAGCCCAAGGATCCTACTTAGGATCGGGGACATGACATGATTACTCGCACCATTATCCAAATACTAAACACTTGAATTGCCTTTGTTGATATTGAGATTCTTTGAAATCACTTTATCTTCATTCAGGAACACCACCTCATGAACACAGAGGTCATTGGCCTCTTTTGTCTCGTTTAGGTTTGTTTCTTGATTCCTTATTGGTCTCTCGGGACAAATAGATGCAAAATCACCTAGCTTATCAATTTTCAACATATCACCTTTGACAGATCTTTCTTCGGGTTTCAATTTTATTTTTGGTGTCTCCCTTGGTTGTGGTTACAAAAATTCCTCGAGCTCTGCCTCTTCTAGTCCGACATCTACCTCATCCTTGAAAACCTCCATAATTCTAATGACTATTCAGGCCATTATTAGAAAACATAAGCTTCCTTGGTCTTGTTTCTGTGTTTCTTGCCTATACATTCTTCAAACGCCTTTAGCCTTCCAACTATGTCCTCAAATCCTCTAGATTTTAGGTATAGTACTTTCTCAAGAGACTACTATTTGTATGTACATATGTCTAGAAAGAACCTTCAAGAATATTTTTCATCATCTTGGATTATGTTTTCTCCAAACAAGGCTGCTTAGATGATATAAATGATGACTTTTCCGTAAAGTCATCGACTTCGTCAATATCATCAATCTGCAACCTTTCAAACTCGGTCATCAACGTCTGAAATCCTCGCCTCTCTTACACAATCATCTAAAAGGTGTCATGAATTGATGGCTTCCCAGATATCTTTTGATGCGGTTTGATCTCCTATTTGAGGAATTAAGTTCCCAAAAACAGATTGGAATATAAGTTAGTTTCGCCACATCATTCTTCATTTGATCTACTGAACCAGGTTAGATTGTCTCCTAAACTTCATGAACTCTCAACAGAACCTTCATCCTTATCGACCAAACCATATAGTTTATTGATGTCATCATAAGACATTTGGATGGATGCAGATACAACGTCCTTCGTACGCGATGGAACTTAATTTATGCACTCGTGTTTAGTTAACATGAGCTCTTCATCGTCGCTTGGATAGAGTTTTCTTCTTAAAGCTATGATACCAATTCAAATCAAAAACACAAAGATTAAGAACAGTTTTTAATTTTGCTTAAAAAATCTCAAACCTAAAACTCTCTGTCGTTCTAATGGAAAAACTCTCCATGAGACTCCTATTTATATAAAATATATTTCTTTATTCCATATGGAATATGATAAAATAAAACATATCTAAATTCCTAAACTTATCTAAGTCTTATTTATGTATTAATCTCTGACTCATTAAACACTTTTTAATGAGATAACCTCATTCACAAGTCTTGGAATTATCCAACAAACTCATCCATTAATTGGTAATTCAGTTTTTTTGTTTTGACGTCTCTTCTTTTTTAAAACATTGAAAAACTTTAAATTACATCTTTAGTTTTATTTTAATAGTTTATTGGTTGTATATTAGTCATTCAGTTTAAACAATATCCCGAATGATAGTTTTTCAGCAAATAGAAGTATCCAGAATTTATTTAATATTATTACATCAAAAAACCATTTTATTACTCAAATTTGAGGTGGTCTTGATAAACAGACCGGAACAACAACAACCAACAAAACAAACATTTCTATGAAAAGAGCGAGCGGTCTATCTAAAAAATATGCAGTTCCATCTTCTTTTCCGAGGAATATAGCATATTTTAATCTTGAAATCTTTTCTTTAGTGTTTGTATCTCCTCCAACTCTGTCGAGAAAATCGACATGCCTGAGGATCCCCTAACATTGTGATAAGATCTTTGCAGTCCGTGTGAATTTGCTGACATGGCGATTGATGCATCATGTTTTCCATTGCCCATCATAGCTCTTCCAGCTTCTTATGCAATGCATATTCTCTTTTTCTTTGGTTTCTCATGCCCATTAGCTGTGTCCATCCAGTGATGTCTAGCCACATCAATCCACATACACAAAAGAGCAAGGTAGATGTCCGATAACCATCAAATAAACATGTGTTCTATAAGCGTATGGCTTGAGGTGATGCTACTGGTGTTTGGATCAAATCCGGACTTGGTTCATTTACGGTGAACCATGTGTGGTATTCTCCTTATGCATATCTTATCAGTTCAAGCCAGTGTCTATTAGTCCCTCTAAATAGCTTATCTTCCATGCTTTCCAGAAATACCAAATTATCTATGGATAAGGGTCTTGGTCCATTTACGGGTCCTCATTCTATTCTTTCGCCAAAAAATAAGAATTTCATGTAAGTGTAAATACTGGACACTGAAAATATATCTGGAAGAGGCGGTGTAACTTCTGTATCCCACACTTGTAGTGCTGGATAATATACGAAGATAATATAAGTGACAGATTCATCAGGTTCCTCGCATCTCAGACAAATTTTATCTCATTACATATGGTGACGATTCAAATTCTTTGTGACAGCTACATGTCATGTTATTAGTTGCCATGTAAGATGACAATTTTTTTATGGAGCATTTAACTTCCAAGCAAAGGCTTGTGTTTTCGTGATGTTTGGTTATGTGTAAACATGTTCTTCAGCTCTCAGAATATGTCTAGCTACCAATATCCTGATTTAACAGTATATAGACCACTCGTGGTAAACCTTCAACAGTAAGTATCACAACGTAAAGATCAACTTATGGCCAAGCTTCTAATGAAAGGAAAATCTTCTTGTGCAACAAATTTCTCAAGTATCGCGACATCCTATTCCTTTAATTATTCTTTACCACTATATTTATTACAAAAGCTGACAAATACTTAACGATTCCAATTCAATAACATACATGAACATTAGGAATGAATAGGAAAAGAACCTATAGGAATAAAATTCTACGGAATGAAGAGGAATGATTATTGCTTATCATATTTGGTAAGGAACAATATTGTTCTATATTCCTCTACAATAAAAGGAATGAGAAGGAATGAAAAGGAAAAGGAGAAATTTCATTTCTACCATAAGTTTGATACCACTTTTCAAATTTACCTGTAATGAATGACTATTTTCAAAAGTACCTTAATTTTTTATGGAAATAGACTTAATTATTTTTTACAAATACTTATAAACAAAATTAGAAACTCAACCTCACCCCTTTAACACTAAACTCTAAACAATAATCACTAAATTTTAAACCCAAATATTAACATATTTTTGATTGTGTGCATTTTGCAAAGAGGTACTTAATTAAATATTCATATGTTAATTTTTATTAAATATTAGCATATTTAAATTAATATATTAAAATAAATATTAATTTATTAAACTGAATAATAGATAGAGATAAATAATATAAAATAATTATTTTATAAATTATAAAATAAAATTAAGTATTATATATATATAAATTAATTAATTTATAGAAATGATGATTACATTTTCCGTATTATTTCATCGAAAATCCAAAATATGAATCAAAGAAGGAAAATGTTGAAACAATATATTAAATAAATTTAATTTAAAAATAAAAATTTTAATTAATAAAATGTATTAATAATATATTAACTCATTTTAATTTATAACATTAAAAACAACATGAAACCAAATATTAAAACAAATCAAATGGATAACCTACCTAATAAAAACAAATAAAACAAGTATACAAATTTCAAAGTCAACATCAATTTCCTCCATGTATGTACTGTTGGCACCAATAGTCAATACACCCAAACTTATGGTTTTGTTTTTGCAAATATGACTCAAAATTCAAGTATAATGAAAATATGACTTTTTGGAACTATCATTGGCCTTATTCGCCCCAAGAATTTCAAGTTATTCACAAAAATGTCATTTTTACGAAAATGAGTGTTTTAGTCAATCATCCTCGTCTTCATTAAGTATATACAATATTTCTATTGTCATAAACATACCAACCACCATGAATAACCAGTTTCAAACTCTAAATACACCTAAAATCGGGATATACTCCTTTTATCCTCATTTCTTATCCACACAAACCCTTTGTCTTTAACTTTCTCACTAATTTCATCCCAAAAACCCAACATTTTGGTTATAAAAGTTGTGAGCTTATTGAATTCACCTAAGTTCTTGATTTTTGGTCAATAATGAGTGGGTATAGTCCATGGTAAAATTATGTGTGCTTGGAGAAGCTAAGCAAGACACCTGAAGGGTTGCAGGTACTTTTTTGTCACATATGTTTGTGAAGAAGACTTCTCAAGATGTATTCTCGTCAATGGTAGGTTAGTTTTGCAATTGACTATTTTGTGTGTTTTCGTAGAAGACTTCTAGCTTTTTTGTAACAAAAAATAGAGAAGACCATATAGAAGTCTTCTTTGATAAGGAGTTACTTTTGCGATTAACCAAAGTTTTCCAGATATTTGATTTTTACAAGAAGACTTCTGGAGAAGTGTCACATGAAGTCCTCGAAATGTCGTAAAAGTCTGCTTAGTTAGTTTTGAAATTGACAACAGATAATTTAACATTTAATATTGGAAAACTAACCTGCACAGACGTCTTGCGGCGCATCAAAGACTTCATGTTGGTAAGAATATTTCTCTGAAAGTCTTCTTTGAAAAAGTCAAATATCTGCAAAACTTCAATCAATTGCAAAACTAACCTGCTTATGAGAGAAGACTTCTCTGTTATTATCAAAAAAAAATTTAAATCAAAAGTAAACCAGTGCTTACAAAGGAAGAGTTCTCTAGAAGTCTGCTCTAGTGAAGAATTCTTAAGAAGTCTTCCTTCGTAAATTTGAAATTGCAAAATAACCTAAATCAAAGATTTATATAGATGTATTTTACGTCAACATTTATTACACTTTCATTTTCTCATAATTTAAAATGAATTTTTAAGTTTTTCTTATTATTTCATGTTTATTAGTCAATATTGAGGCTCCTTAATGAAATTCGTAACTTAATTGGTGATAATATGAGGTTAGAAGCATTCATTGCTTATTAATGTTTATAGCTAATGAGAGGAGACTTCTCTATTAATTTTTGTAAAATTTATATTTTTAAGAGTGTTAAGTAACTTCAAGATATGTTTTTTAACATTAAAAAGTGTTAAGTAACTTCAAGAATATCAAGTAATGGTTTAATTTGTTGTCTTATATCATAATAAATACTTTTTTTTTAATTTTCATGAGATTTTAATTAACTTAAAAGTATCATACCTATCCATATCTAGTGCTACTAACTTAATGTTATATTTGTTATGATTGGAAACTTATATTATTGTGTTATGAACTTATAGTTATGTTTGTTATGTTGAACTTGCGTCAACTCTTATATTATTATAAGCCTCTCTTTTAATTTTCACAATCATAATCTTAACAAAATATTTACAATGAAGACAAAACTCGAATGAAAGAGTTAAGCATTAAAAATATTTTTTTATTGATTTGGATACAAAGTGGAGATATTATTTAAAATATTATATAAACTATCAAAACAACAGTCTCCTAACCATAATAAGAACCACAATTTCAGTGAAACCTGACCATGAATTAGAAGACTTCTCTAGAAGTGTTCTAGCGGAATACTTCTCTAGAGATCTTCTTATTCACGGTTAAATTTTTCTTAAAATTTAAGTTTCCCGCTTAATTTGAGTGAAGTCTTCTGAGACGTCTGCTAATGAAATCCAAAGTCTAACTCAAATCTGAAAAACATGCATATCCAATACATTAAAATGATTTTAAAGTAGAGAAAAACTTCAAAAATAAACCTTTTATGTTTAAATAATAAATAAAACAATAACATTAGGTTGAATCTTCAGATTTTTCGAATCTAACAAATAAACACACACAAAAATACGTATCCAAAATTTATAGATCTACCTTTAAAGGAGTGGAAGATGGAAACCATGAAACGAAATCTGGAATAAACAAGAGAAAGTAGTGAGAAAAACATGAGAAAAAAATAGAAATTGATATAAAATTTGGTATCTTCAAGTTCAACGAGACTGAAGAGAGGCTGGGAGTATAGAATGAGAAAATTACATTTTTGTTGCAGCGCATTTGAGAGAAGAGAGATAATGTGTAAATTTTCCTTCATATATGGAGACAAAAGTTTCAATAAGGTTAAATATTTTTGGTTTAGAAGACTTATGGTCAACCATTCAAGGGTTTGACGGTAAATGATGTGAATTATGGTAGACGACATACTGCAAGGAAGGTTTCGGGGTTCAGGAAGAGTGATGACATGAGGGCTTTTAATGTATTTCAATGCAAACTCTATTAAATGAACCCTACAAACTGGCTCTTGCCAACTTGCCAAGAGAGATACAATTGTAGTATTTAGGGATCGAGTCCACAGGGAGCGTGGGCACACAATATACTCAATACAATCGCGATTAAACTAGGAAAATAGATTAATAAGTAGTAGAAAACTATAGCAGATAATGTTATGGACCAGACGGTTTGGGAATGCACATAAGTGGCTTATCTACTTGTCTACACATAGCCAATGCGCCCATATGCATCACGGGATGGGCCAGCCCATTTACTACTTAGTCCAGCCGACATTTAGGCTTGTTAACTTGTCCCACATCGACTATGTTATGTGGCAAGTCGGCCATATACTCATATATATATATGTATCCCCTTTGTACTTATTTTGATATACAAGAACCCAATAAGAAAAGTCTTTAGACACTATCTATACCTAGCCGCCTACTCTCTTCTCTCCTCTCTAACCTAGTTCTATCGAGTTCAACCTCTATCAGACACGAGATTCACAAGACGTTATCAGCACAATCCTGCTCTAATGCCCAACCATCTCGAGTCTAGATCGAAGCTCTACCAGCCGACACACTCAACACCACCCGGAACCCTAATTCGGCAACTCTCTCTCTCTTAGATTTTGATCGATTATTTCATATAGATCTAAAGAACTAATCTTTATATCTTGTCTTTGGTTAATTGTTTAAGGTTCCCAAGAGGAAACCAAAGGAGAAAATCGATCAAGGATTAAGGTATGTCATCCAACCCATCTTGAGGTTCATCGATTTTGTTTAGAATTGTTGTTAAGGTTGCTACGGTTTGGTTTTTGATTTTCGCCATTGATAAGAACCATTAGGTTGCTAGATTCATTGCTAGGCTGCTAGAAAATCGAAAATACCAAAACCCTAATCTAAAAAGGAAAACCTAAATCAATCCGATTTAGGAAAACCTAACCTAAAAGGAAAACCCTAATCCAAAAAGGAAACTAAACAATAAGAAACCTAACTAAAAGGAAACCCTAATTATAAAAGGAAAACCTAATCAGAAAAGGAAACTTTCCTAAATTAGAAACTTACCTAAACTTACCCGAACTTACCTAAAATGGAAACTTACCTCAAAATGAAACTTCCCTAAAAAGGAAACTTACCTAAAAACTAAACTTACCTAAAAAAAACTACCTAAAAAGGAAACTTACCTGAAAAGGAAACTTCCTAAAAAGGAAACTCATCTAAAAGGAAACTTTCCAAATTCTAAGAATTATAAGATCTAAGTCTTAACCCTAGATTAGTTAAGGAAAGTTTGTTTTATAACTTTGGTCGATGATACTAGACCCTATTGTCGATGATGTTAGGACACACTGGTCGATGATGCTAGACCCATGGTCGAGGATGCTAGACCGATGAACCGCGAATGGTCGGTGGTACGTACCGTGCAGTTACGAACGGGTCACGAACGCGGATGAATAGACGGCACGGCCAGTCACGTACCATAAGGGTACGAACCCGCGGTAACCCATACGAACCACGACCCGCGATTAAACATGAACCGCGGATGGTACATACCATGCGGTTACGGACGGACCACGAACGCGGATGATAGACGGTACGTACCATGCCGATACGACCTGATCACGTACCATACAGTACGAACCCGCAGTGATCCGTACGAAACCACGAACCGCGGTCATACCACGACCACAGACGGTCGATCACCCGCACCATGCGGATAGACCAAGGTCCATTTGGGTCGATGATGCCTACCCTCAGGTATGGCTAGACCTTGATCCGCAACGATCAATGATGCGTACCATGTACGTCTAGATCGCGGATGGTCGATGATCCGTATCAACGGATAGACCACGAACCACATGGGTCGATGAAGCGTACCAAGACGTACAGCCAGACCGTGTGCTTGTCCAATCGGTTTTAAAACTGATTTTCATTACGATTTTAAATGGACAAGAGATGTGGTATGATAAGGCCTAAACAATCTGAATCTCATTTTCAGATGCCAAACATCACAAACTTGGACTTTGCACCCCTCAATGTCAAAGGTGACAATTACCTGCAATGGGCATTAGACATTGAGATATCTCTCGGAGCCAAAGGCCTAGAGCATTGCATCATTGAAGATAGCAATGCCAGCAACAGAGAAAACTCAAAAGCCCTGATGCACATCCGACATCACATAGAGGAAAGCTTGAAAGCTCAGTACCTCACAGTGAATGATCCATATGAGCTATGGAAAGAATTCAAGATGAGATATGATCATCAAAGGACCCTGGTTCATCCAGCGGCCACCTATGAGTGGATACACCTCAGGATTCAGGACTTCAAGTCCGTGAACGAGTACAACTCAGCCTTGTTCAGGATAGTCTCACAACTGAGGCTATGTGGCGAGATTGTAACTGATACGCAGCTCCTTGAAAAGACATTCCAGACAATGTCTTCAAGCAACATGTTGCTCCAGCAACAGTATAGACAAAAGGTTTCAAAACCTATAGTGAACTCATTCACTGTCTATTGCTTGCTGAACAAAACAATGAGCTGCTCCTGAAGAACAGTGAGCTTAGACCCCCAGGTACTAAGCCTATCCCAGAGGCACATCATGCCCAGCCTAAGGACGATACAGAGGCTAACCATGTCCATTACGACCGAAAGGGTCGCAGTTCCTCATATGGTCGAGGACGCGGCCGCGGAAGTCAAACGCGAGGACGTGGACGTGGTAACCATAACAAAGGGCGTTCTACCCCTTATGATCGTCCAAACCAGTCCAATCATGGACGTGGTAAAGGCAAAGGCACTGGGATATCTTCAAGGATTCAGAATCCTGGACCTCACCTTGCCACAGATGCGGGATGTCCAACCATTGGGCAAAGAATTGCCGAACCCCTAAGCATCTGGTTGACCTCTATCAAGCGAGTCTAAAAGGCAAGAACCCAGAAGCTCATATGATGTATCAGGATGATGAGGGTGACTTTGATCACGACAGATATGATCCTACAGATCACGAGACTGATCACAGCAAAGACGATCCTACGGATCATGAAACTTCAGACATGTTGAAGTAATAACCAAGTGATGTTTTGGTGTTTAGGATCTTTATATTTTAAAAGTTTTTTTTATTCTATGAAACTTTGTTACTCCTTTCATTATAATATATGAATGATTTAGACTATATTTTAATTGTCTAGAATGAAAGGAAGTATGGACACACTTGTGGTTGACAGTGGATCAAGCCACACTATCCTGAAGGATAGGGCATTCTTCGTTGATCTAACGTTGAAAGATGCCAATGTAAACACAATAGCTGGTGTATCATCACTTATCAAAGGCTACGGCCAAGCTTACGTTCTGTTACCAAATGGAACACATCTAGAAATAGATGAAGCATTATACTCTCCCGATTCAATGAGAAGCCTTTTAAGCTTCAAAGACATTCGCAAGAATGGATTACACATTGAGACAATTGGAGAAGGAGCCAAAGAGTTCTTGAATATATACGAACTCGACCATGACCATAAGAAGGTCTTGGAAACGATACCAGCTATGGCCACTGGTCTTTACTATGCCAAGATCAGTGCGGTCGAAGCCAATGCTATAATAAGCAAAGAATTCAAACAGAATTTCAATTGTGGCACGACCGCCTAGGGCACCCTGGAACGGGTATGATGCGTAGACTCATCATAAACTCAAATGGTCATAACCTTAAGGGTAGACGAGTTATCCCTAAGAACCATACTTGCACCCCATGTGCACAAGGGAAACTTCAAGTCAGACCATCACCAGTCAAAGTGACAAAGGAAACCATCGGTTTTCTGGAAAGGATTCAAGGTGACATCTGTGGACCAATCAATCCACCTAGTGGAACGTTTAGGTACTTCATGGTACTCATTGATGCGTCCACAAGATGGTCACATGTGTGTTTATTATCCACACGTAATCTAGCCTTAGCTAGACTACTTGCCCAAATCATCAGATTGCGAGCACACTTTCCAGACTTTCCTTTAAAGACTATACGTCTTGACAATGCTGGTGAATTCACATCCCAAGCCTTTTATGAGTATTGTATGTCCATGGGGGTGACAGTTGAACACTCCGTGGCACATGTCCATACACAAAATGGTCTAGCCGAATCCTTTATCAAAAGGATCCAGATGATTGCTAGACCTTTACTCATGAAAAGTAACTTACCGACCACAGCTTGGGGTCACGCAGTCTTACATGCTGCGGAGTTAATACGCATCAGACCGTCCAACGAGCATAGATATTCGCCATCCCAACTCTTAACGGGTCGAGAGCCAGACATCTCCCATCTAAAAACATTTGGATGCGCCGTTTATTATCCAATTGCTCCACCACAAAGAACTAAGATGGGAGCTCAAAGGAGGATGGGAATATATGTCGGATATGAATCTCCCTCGATCATAAAATACCTCGAGCCAACCACGGGTGATCTATTTAAGGCCAGGTATGCAGATTGCCACTTCATGGAATCTGAGTATCCGACATTAGGGGGAGACAATAGCAGACTGGTAAAAGAAATCACATGGAATCATACATCCATCATATGGCAAGATCCTCGAACTCAAGCATGCGATCTTGAGGTTCAGAAGATTATACATCTTCAAGAGCTAGCTAATAAAATGCCAGATTCCTTTACCGACCCAAACAGAATGACTAAGTCATACATACCAGCTGCTAATGCACCAATAAGAATAGATGTCCAAAAGGGACATAACCAAGTGGCTACAGAGTCTAAAACACGTCTCAAACGTGGCAGACCAATTGGTTCCAAAGATAAGGCCCCTCGCATGACTAAGAAAGGTGCAAAACAAACCGTGGTCGAGGGGCACAAGGATCTGGTCGATGTGGTCGACCCATCAGTCCCGCGGCTCCGGGACACGGGTGAACCAACGTCCGGACTCATTCCGGACGTACCAGAATCCGCAGACATGAGCATTGGTACGGATGCTAAGGTACCTAATGGGATTTGGGACGCCAAAACTCAGGGTACTGAACCTCCGGACAATGAAGAGATCTCAACTAATTACACCATGTCTGGTAAACAATGGAACAGAAAACATGTCGACATGAATGATATATTCGCATACCAAGTAGCACTTGAGATCATCACTCATGATGATGAGGATCTAGAACCCACGTCAATATACGAATGTATGCAAAGAAAGGATTGGCTTAAATGGAAAGAAGCAATCAACGTGGAGTTAAACTCTTTTAAGAAAAGAGGTGTATTCGGTCCTATTTTCCGAATACCAAATGCTGTAAAGCCAGTGGGCTACAAATGGGTCTTTGTGAGGAAAAGAAATGAGAACGGTGAAGTCGTGAGGTATAAAGCCCGACTTGTTGCACAAGGATTCTCACAGAGACCGGGAATCGATTATGAGGAGACTTATTCTCCCGTGGTGGATGCAACAACATTCCGATTCCTAATCAGTCTGGCCATAAGAGAAAATCTGGATTTACGGTTAATGGATGTAGTAACCGCATATCTATATGGTCCACTGGATAATGAAATATACATGAAAGTACCAGATGGTATAGAAATACCAAAGCATGCTAAAGGTTCTCGAGAACAACATTGCATCAAGCTTAACAAAGCTTTATATGGCCTGAAACAATCAGGTCGCATGTGGTACAATCGGTTAAGTGAATACTTACTGAAAGAGGGCTACAAGAATGATCAAGTAAGCCCATGTATATTCATTAAGAAATCGAGCCAAGGCTATGTGATCATAGCCGTGTATGTTGATGACCTCAACATACTCGGACGGCCAATGAAATTGCCTCAGCAGTTTCATACCTCAAACGAGAATTTGAGATGAAAGACTTGGGAAAGACCAAGTTTTGCCTGGGACTGCAAATTGAACATCTTACAGATGGAATCCTTGTGCACCAAAAGACCTATACTGAAAAGGTTCTTAAAAGGTTTAAGATGGATAATGTCATCCACTTAGCAGTCCTATGGTTGTAAGATCCCTCGGTCTTGAAACTGACCCGTTCAGACCAAAGGCAGAGGATGAAGAGGTGCTCGGTCCGGAGTATCCTTACCTCAGTGCCATCGGTGCCTTAATGTATTTAACTACACATACTAGACCTGACATCTGTTTTGCTGTGAGTCTTTTGTCCAGGTTCAGCTCATGTCCGACCATAAGGCACTGGAATGGGATCAAACACATCCTAAGATACCTGCAGGGAACTAAGGATGTGGGATTGTTTTACTCTAACCAAAACAAAGAAAGTTTGATTGGTTTTGCTGATGCAGGTTTTCAATCCGACCCACATACTGCTAAGTCTCAAACAGGTTATGTTTTCACATATGGAGGCACAGCCATTTCATGGAGATCAGTCAAGCAGACCATCTCGGCAACATCATCCAACCATTCGGAGATATTGGCCATCCATGAAGCAAGCAGAGAGTGTGTTTGGTTGAGACTCATGACACATCAGATTCGATCATCATGTGGGATCACGGACGGAAAAGAAGAACCGACCATCATCTATGAAGACAATGCGGCCTGCATAGCCCAACTCAAAGATGGTTACATCAAGGGTGACAAGACGAAGCACGTTCTACCCAAGTTCTTCTTCACCCATGATCTACAGAAAGAAGGCGAGGTCAAGGTACTCCAGGTCCGATCCAGTGAGAATTCGGCCGACCTCTTCACCAAGGCATTACCAACTTGCACGCTCAAGAAGCTCATGTTCCAGATTGGTATGCGATCATTGAAAAGCCTTCAGTGATGTTCACTTCAGGGGGAGTAATGCGGCTGTACTCTTTTTCCTATCTATGGCTTCCCTTTTTACCACATTGGGTTTTGGGTTTACCATAGAAGGTTTTAATGAGGCAGTATACCAAACGCATTGCGAACTCTAGACGGTTATGGCATTCAGGGGGAGTGTTATGAAACCAGACGGTTTGGGAATGCACATAAGTGGGCTTATCTACTTGGTCTACACATAGGCCAATCGGCCCATATGCATCACGGATGGGCCAGCCCATTTACCACTTAGCCAACCGACTTTAGGCCTTGTTAACTTGTCCCACATCGACTATGTGATGTGGGCAAGTCGGCCATCTACTCATATATATATGTATCCCCTTTGTACTTATTTGATATACAAGAAAGCAATAAGAACAAGTCTTTAGACACTATCTATACCTAGCCGCCTACTCTCTCTCTCTCTCTAACCTAGTTCTATCGAGTTCAACCTCTAGTCAGACACGAGATTCACAACAGATAATTGATTGATTGGTAAGTAAACAATAATAATAAATAGTTAGATCTAGGGTTTGTGGCAAATGGATTGTAGAGGATATAATCTAAGAGTATTAACCATAGAACTCGATATCTATGTAAAAGATGATCAGCTCTCGCTGCGAGTCTAATCTATTGACTAAGTTTGATGTCTCAGCTCTTGCTTGTTGACACAAAATGACCGTCGATCGATGGCAATGATCCTTCGTCGATCGATGGTCTCTTGAGTCAAGCTTTATGACCTAATTCGATAAGTTCACTAAATTAACTAAATCAACTCTCCTTTGATTCTAGCAACCTAGCTCAACAAGATTAATTCTGGTAGTAGACCACGGTCTCGCTTGCGCCTAACTATCCTATGATCAGGGTTCTAGTTAGCTACTCTAGATCACAAGAAATAAACATAATTCTATAGATAGATCTAATAATCACCCTAGCAATTCTATGTTTGGCTAATCCATCAATACCATTAATAAGCCCTAAACCTACATGAGATCTACTCAAACATGATCTTTGTCACATAAATCATAGATGAATAGAATAGATATAGAATAAAAATCAAATATTGAACCAAAAGAGTTCCAGGAGGACTCTGAAGGAGTTCCTCCCTTCTATCCAAACCCTTGAACAATAGATAAAATAAATTTTGGTTAGCGTCGCCAAGCGTAGCCGTCAACAGTGACTTAGAAAACATATAAATAGGGTTTAGGTCGTCCATGGGTATTTTGGTAATTTGTGATGGATTTGGCTTAAGTCGACCATAAAACAAGTCGGGCCTGTCTTCTGGGATCAACTTCGATCGACACCAAGGCTGTGCCCAAAATCAACACGCATTCATCTCTCGACAGCTTCCTCCACGAGGCAGATAGACCACGTTTCAGTAAATCGAGCATAACTTTAGATCTAATTGTCAGATGGACCTCAAACCGGTTGCATTGGAAAGATAACTCAAGTCTCTATCTTTTTTTCAAAATATAAGCTCAATATCACCGTGGGAAGGTCTCCATTCACAGATAAACAATTGATGCATATGCGCAGTTCTGCATCTCTAAAAGCTCTAGAATCACTGAAGTTCTCCAGAACGTACATGAACTTGAAAATACTCTAAAACATACTCCATACTCAATATAATAGACTCTAAATAGGGCTGATATCATGGAACAATAGTGGTAAATATCAGGCCCTATCAACTCCCTCAGACTTATCATTTGCTAGTCCTCAAGCAAATAAAGCTTGTGAAAGAGGTTTTAAAAGCGGAGACTCACATGATGTCTAAGTATAACTATCACCCTAATTTTTTGCAACCACATCCTATCAAGTCAATCACATAGAAAATATATATACCACATCCTAGCTACATCAACCAAAATTACATTCTACCAACAACTTAGTGAATACTAGTCTGACTCGCCCCTCTACTGATTTCATTTCTTTGCATAAATTAAAAGTGCATGCTTTACCTTGGGAGTATCGATCAAAGGATATATGGACTCTTACCTCTAAAGGTATCTGAACACGCAGGTAGTCTTCTTTGATCCCTTTCCTCTCTCTCTTCTCACTTCTTATCAGTCAATGTCTCCCTTCGTTTGAGGTATCATTTTATTTTTTTAATTGTCTGAGATATTTGGACATGCTTCCATGAATCAAGCTCTAATGGTTGTAGCCAGCAATTCTGCTCACTTCTTTTTGACATTTATTTCTTTCTAGGATCATATGAATCAAGCTTTAATGGTTGTAGCCACCAAATCCAGTTCGATTCTTTTTTTTAATTTGAAGGGGAAAGAGAGGGGAATCAAAAGCACACAGACTTTTACCTTCCATACTTGCCAGAAGGAATCCAATCTAGTGTATACCAAGCCCCAAAGGAAGCTAATAATGCCAGGATTAGTGTTGGAAATCAGCTTCGCGTTCATTCAAACTTTCTAAGCAAGTGTGATATAGTGGCAGGATGATCCACTTTGGTATCTTTAGTAATCTCTCCAAAAAAACTTCTAAGAATGGTGCAATGTGGTTAGTCAATATTAAATCTTGATCATATTCCCCTTATTGACTCAATAAAAACTTTTTGTAAAACTTATATATATATAGTAAAGACTCAAAGCAAATCAAATTGCATCAGCGAACCTACCCTAGATTTTAATTACACTGTCTCCAGTGTAATCCCTCCCAGATTGGTTAGGAAAAACCAAATCATAAGTAAATATCTTAAGAGAGAAACTCGATCTGTAAAAGAGTGTCGTTCGATGGCAAATGGATGTTGTCGACCGATGGTCATGATCCATGGTCGATCGATGTTTATTCTTCAGTGTTGATCAATGGTACACCTGGAAATTTCTAGTCTATTCTGTTTTTTTTTCTTTTTAATTACAGAAAATAAAACTCAAACTAGAACACATTATCATTAAACCTCCCTGAGACTTAAACAAAACTATCACCAGTGTTATACAGTCTGAGATTGGTGAAGAAAATAATTCATAAGGACTAAATTTAACAAGGAAAAACGAATACCTGCTTACTGATGTGATCGTTGATCGACGTAGTTGAGTGGCGATTGATTGATGCTTGGTTTGATCCGTCGATCGATAGTGATCAAGTGTCGATCGATGCTCGGCCGCAATCTATCTTCCTATGATCTCTTTTTCTTACCTGAAAAAATAAATACGAAAATTAGTAATAGATGAAAATAAAATCTACTTAAAACTTACTAAACATTGGGTTCCCTCCCACTTAGCGCTTGTTTTTAGTCTTTAGCTTGATGTTTGAAACTCTGATTCAGTTCAGATGAGATTGGAACTTGCCTCCAAAAAAATTCCCAATGTCCAATATCTTCAGCTTCATCACCCTTTTTGTGAAAGCCTCCATTGACTCTTCTCCTTTGTCTATCATTTCAGCAATAAGAAGTGCTTGAAGCTTTGCAGATGGCTGAAAGAAGCATCTGCTAAGCACTCTGTATTACTGACACCATCTGAGAAGTGGGGAATCAATGATAACCGAGGACCTTTCTTGATCCTTTTTCTCTCTTCCAATTCCTCCTCTTCTTTCCCCCATACTTGTTTGATCTCTTGGTGCCGCCATCAAAAAGATTATGAACACTTTAAACTCATTCTGCTCTGATTTGTGATGAGTGTCGGTCGACGTTATATTGTTGATGTCGATCCATGTTCCAATGGTGGCTGTCAATCGATCCACCAATGATGGTGTCGATCGATGCCATCCACCAATGGTTCTTGTCAGTCACCTACATACTTCAATACTCTCAAGAAACATATTGTATGCGGAAGATCTTCAAATACCTCTATGTAGAGATCCATATGCACACTTCCATCTGGTGAATAGGGAAATTCGACCACTAAACAGCCGCAGGGGAACCAAAAAAATTCACATGTCATGTACCCTCTTCACTCTTTTGCGAAATACCCGCAGCTTCTTCTGTGCAGATAGGTGGTCGAGTAGATGTTCTGGGCAGCAAGGTGTGACGGTCTCAGACTCATGCATACTCTTCCCAACTGGTTCTGTTTCAATAACGTAATATGAGTTCGTTCCAGCCATGGTGTCGATCGATATCATTACATGCGTGTCGATCGATGAAGTTATGGTGGCTGTCGAACGATGCTTCCGGATGGGTGTCGATGGATGCCAGATTTTGGTGAAGTTTCCAGATCTCTCTCAAAGTGTGCTGATTATCATTAAGCTTCTGCTCCGAGGTCCTGACCCAAATCTTCAGGTTGTGCTTCATCCAATTGCTTCACAAATTCTTCTAGCTCCAACATTGTGTCGATCGACAACAGGGGTTAGTGTTTATCGAAGTTGAGGTCTTAATGCCGGTCAACGTTGAAGTTTTAGTGTCGATCGATGCTGAATTGGATCACTAATATCGCTTTTTCTACTCTGCTCAGCTCTCCATATCCATCTTCTTCTTCTTCCTCTACCATATATCTTAGTATATATTCCATCTCGATCTCCATATTTTCTTTAGTATCATAGAGAAAGTTGGTGAGGAAGGCGTTCGTGATGTCATTCCAAGTAGTGAGATATCCTAGTGGCAACCTCTTGCAACCAACATGCTGCTTCTCCAGCAAGAGAGTATGGGAATAGTTTGCAGAAGTAATAATCTTCAGAGATGCCATTGCACTTAATGGTCGACGCTAAATCATCGAATGATTCAAGGTGGTTAGTGGGATATTCATGAGGAAGACTGTGAAAAGGATGCTTACCCACAAGAGAGATATATGCAGGATTCTGCTCAAAGACATTCCGTTGTGGTGCAGAACGACGCATCGCAGACCTTTGGCGTGGAAATCCTCAGGCCGGTTGTAGTCTTTAAGTGTCTTTTGTCGTTCAATCCCAGAATTAAAAGTAATAGCAGTAGCATCAGGGATTGTAGTCCCCTGTGAATGAATCAATTGCCATGCACTGTTGTGCACACAACCTATTTCGTCTCGTTTCGTCTCAGTATGAGTACTTCGACCTTCTCTATCTTCTCGCAAGTAGTATCGATCGACAGAAAAGTTTGGGTGTCGATCGATGCCATGATGTTAGTATCGATCGATGGTGAAGTATTGGTCTCGATCAATGCTCGCTTCTCTTTGCAAGTGATCACTGCTTGGAGGGTGTCGACTGCCCTCGTAGACTTATGGATCGTGCATGAATCATCAGGTTCCTTTTTTGAAGAACCCAAAAATCTTCTCCTCATTGCTTCCTGGTACTAGTATGTACCTGAAACACAAGAAACATTTTTGTGTACGTAAACTAGTATAGAAAAATACCTAGACTAAATCAAACAAATTCAGTTAATGGCGAATCTTTGCTCCCCGGCAACGGCGCCAAATTTGACATGAGGGATTTTATGTATTTCAAAGCAAACACTATCAAATTAACCCTACAAATGACTCTTGCTAACAGAGTTCAAATTGTAGTATTTAGGGATCGAATCCACAGGGAGCGTGGGCACACAATAAACTAAATACAATCGCGATTAAGCTAGGCAAATAGATCAATAAGCAGTAAATAAACTATAGAAGATAATTGATTGACTGGTAAGTAAACAATAATAATAAATAGCTAGATACAGGGTTCTGACAAGCGGATTATAGAGGATATAAGCTAAGAGTATTAATCATAGAATTCGATATCTAATGTAAAAGATGACCATCTCTCGCTGCGAGTCTAAATATTGACTAAGTCTGATGTCTCAGCTCTGCTTGTTGACACGGAATGGCTGTCGATCGATGGCAATGATCTTGCGTCAATCAATGGTCTCTTGAGTCAAGCTTTATGACCTAATTCGATAAGTTTACTAAATTAACTAAATCAAATCTCGTTTGTTTCTAGAAACCAAGCTCAACAGGATTAATTCTGGTAGTAGACCATGATCCAATGATCATGGTTCTAGTTAGCTACTCTAGAACACAAGCCAATAAACACAATTATATTCATAGATCTAATAATCACCCTAGAAATTCTATTTTGGCTAATCCATCAATACCATTAATAAACCCTAAACCTAACATGAGATCTACTCAGACATGATCTTTGTCACAGAAATCATATATGGAATAGAATAGATATAGAATAGAAATCAAATAAATAACCAAAGGAGTTCCAAGATGACTCTGAAGGAGTTATTCCCTTCAATCCTAACCCTAGAACAATATAAAAAATAAAGCTTGTTTAGAGTCGCAAGCGTAGCCGTCAACAATGGCTTAGAAATATATAAATAGGGTTTTAGGTAGTCCTTGGGTATTATGGTAATTGGTGATGGCTTCTGGGCTTAATACGGGCCATAAAAATGCGGGCCTGTCTTCTGGGATCAACTTCGATCGACACCAAGGCTGTTCCGTCGATCAAACACTCATTCATCTCTCGACAGCTTCCTCTCGCGAGGCAGACAGACCACACTTCAGTAAATTGGGCATAACTTTAGATATATTGTCAGATGGATCTCAAACTGGTGGCATTGGAAATCTAACTCAAAGATATATCTTATGTCAAAATATCAGCTCAATCACACCTTGTAAAGGTCTCCATCCATAGCTAAACATATAATGCATCTGCGCAGTTCTTCATCTCTAAAAGCTTTAGAATCATCAAAGTTCTCTAGAACGTACCTGAACCTGAAAATACTCTAAAACATACTCCAAAAACATATAATAGACTCTAAATAGATCTGATATCATGGCATAATAGTGGTAAATATCAGGCCCTATCAAGTGCATATGTGTATGTCGGTGTTAGTGCAATCCAGCTAGGAGTGGTTTTTGCATGGATGCATATAAGACTGGAATTATTTTTTTTTATGAATGTGCTATCCTGTATTTGTCTTGACTATTGTGGAAGCAAAAGGATTGCATGCAGCGCTGAAGATGTTGTGAATCAAGGGTGACTCAGATAATTGGAGTGCGCAGGTGAGAATTCAGGTGATCAAGTTGAGTGACAAGCAATCTTATCCATCCAAAGAATATGTGGCATTCCTGGCGTTCTGGGATTCTGGATGCAACCTAAAAAGAAGCATTAGTATTTGGCGTAGTCGGTTACATCAATGAATGTGACTCGAGTATCGAAATGTGCCAGTAAGAACCGTTATGTTGAACCCAAAGTGGGGGGAGGAATGAATTCGCAAGTTAGAAGTGATTGAGAGAAATTAGAATGGAGGAAACCCAAAATGTTCCAGTAAGCGTTTGGAGTGTGTGGAAGCAAGATATATGCAGCGATTCCAGAGTTGTTTTAGTCTCTAGTTATTCCGTCAGTTGGTCGAGACTAAATTCAAGGACGAATATTATGTTAAGTGGGAGAGATTTTTAACGACCCGGTCTGGGAGTATTTTAAAATTGTAGGAAATAAATCATGAGAGGATTAATTCTACAAGGAGTCTATTTTTTCAAAGTGTCGAAACACTTATATTCATGAAGGTTAAAAGATAAACTGTATTTTGACTAACGGTCGGATCATTACTGAGTCCATGGAACGAATTTGAAATCAGATGAATGAAGGTAAGCGATCACAGAACGATCAGATCATAAGGAAGATGAAGATCTTAAGGCCAATTAAGGAATGTTCAACTAATAGACAATGCGGTTGCAAGTAAGGAAAGTTTCATAGCTATCGTTGCGGGACTATACAAAAGGAAGATCGGGTATACGGGAGTCATATAAGGAAATAAGCGAAGAGATCTTTCAAGCCATTGATGAAAAGTTTTGTAGAATCGAGAATCAGCAAAAAACACAAGCCACAAAGTAATTCCAAGAACACATATCTATTTTATTAGAAATCTTTTACACAATCTTTACAGACTTGCTTGATCCAAATTACGCGACTCGACACGGATCGATTTCTAAAACATCTAGATTGCGTGACCAACAAATCACTCACTTTCTGAAACCCCAAACTCCCTTTCTGTTTCTGTTGAGAATTACAACGTCAAAAACCCTAGCCTAATTCTAGGAAAAACAAGGTATATATCAAATAATTTTTCCTATTATCTAATATATTATTTTCTATATTTTAGCATCACCAAATCTTCCAATTTTTGATTTAATAATGCTTATTTAAGCATTGTCAACCAAACATATGGAAATATTCCAGATCATCACATCTTGATGTTCTTTTTATTCTCGGAAGTGTGTGTCATACATCATTCTCCATGTGTAACACACGTACACGAACCAAAGCCTCACCCACTACAACAACCCATCAAGCTCAAAATTCTTGAGCTACATTCTCTCCCTTTTTTACTAAGTTTTACAACTCAAGCTCACTAACCTTTAAGAAAAATATGCATCATACGTTTCTTCAACGTATTTATCTTGATCCCCCCCTGAATCAAGTATCATCTCCCCTTCTTGAGTGAAAAAATCTGCGAAAAACTTCATGCTACTTGTTGGACCATCAAAACTCTCAATGCCTTCCAGTAGAAGCCCATCGAACTGGTTCTTCAGTTTCAGCATATTGAATTTTCCATTCGGATGGACACATTAGGTATGCTTGTGTGACACATCTTTCTTAAACTTAGGCATACAAATCCTTCTTAGCTATCCGAACATGTCCATACCTTTATGGATTCCACATAACAAAGGTTCAACCTCCAAGCTTTCTCAATCTGGTTTTCTCCGAGAATAACAGAACAGGGAACCTTATGACCATGATTCCCACAAAACAAAAACAATTCATCCTAGTTATTGCAGGCTTTGGAGGATGTAGTTTTTCATAGCCTTAAGTTCTGCTTTAACAGTTGCAAATGTATGTTTTCTCTCAACTTTCGAGCTATTTTCAGGTGAGATGAGTACCTTTAACAAACTTAATAACATCACTTGGACTAGCTTGACCTTTTGGAGCAGCCACCCTTGTATCCTAAACCCCACTTCACCCTTGGAGGTTGTCCAATTGATAATATTTAATCTAAAGTTGAGATCCTCTATTTGGCATCCTTGATTTTTTGTAGTTTTCACCGAGTTATTTTTGCAGCAGCTGATTTTTCTCGAGTTCCTCATTCAATAGATGTTTCGTTTGATCATATTTAGTCTCCATACTCATTAGATTGTAAGCCTTCTCAGATATTGTCTTATGTAGACTATGTAGATCAGACTCCTTCTCTTCTTTGACACTTCAATCTCGGATTTATTGTTGGTTTCCAGATCTAGAATGTTCACTTGTGCTTTCAGCATTGCTTTATCTTTGATCAGCTGCATATTTTCTTCACTGAGTTTAGCAAATTGACCAAAGAGAATCTGATACTTAGCAAAAAGATCTACATTTAAATCACTTTCTGTATAATGTGTGACGCATCAAAATTGGTGTGTGGCGTACACGACGTACTAGATTCACCTTTAGTGATGTCTTTTTCAGATTCCACAGCTCCATGAAGAGCCACGAAATTGAGATCATCTTCTTTCTTTCTGACTTTTTATCACTGTAACTTCTCTTCATCTTCATCTTCTTTGTGTTCACACAATCTGATGTTATGTGCCCATAACCATTACATCCAATTATAGTTGATATTTTTCTCTTGAATGATGGACACCACTGTTTTGACATGTCCCAATACCATGACAATTAAAACACACAACTTCATGCCTTTATGTCATTCTTCTTTTCTAGGCAGTGTGTCGTTGGAAATCTTGTACAAAGATTCATGGTTTCTTCAAGTTTCTGAATCATTAGGTGAATAGATTCTTCAAGTTTTGGAGCTCTTTGGATGTCTTCTTCAACTATAACTCTTGATTTTTGAACATGCTTTGACAACTTAAATTCTAATTCCATCTCCTCAGGCTTTAAAATCCCTACTTGCCTCAGCAAACTTCAGTTAATCAGTGTTCATCGTCAAAGTTATCGCCACTTTTTGTGCCTGCAAAATTAGTAGGTAAACATCGCAAAAGTTTCTTCAACAATTTTGCCTCTTCATATTTTTTACCTATAACTTGTGCTTCATTGGCTATGGAGTTGAGCTTGGCAATGAAGTCTCATATCTTCTCATCATCTGTCATTCTTATGTCTTCAAACTGTTATGCAAGCAAGTCCAATCTTATCCTCCTAACATTCGCAGTACCCCAAAGGCGTTTTGGTAGTATATGCCAAGGCCTCTTTAGCAGATTCACATCCTTGTTTTAGCTCAAATTGCTTACCATCTACGGAACTGAAGATTGTATCCAATGCTTTCGCATTAAACTTTGAAAACTTTTTCTCTTTGGCAGTCCACTTTGTCATTGGTTTAAGTGTCTCAAGCCATCTCTAGCATCATACAATCGGTTCTTGCCCATCCAGACTGAACAACTGTCGCACATATCTTCATCAGTTCCACGTAAGTTTTCTCTCATTCTCACTTTCCAATACCACATAATTCACATCATTGAGCAGCAACATATTTTGTGCCAAAATCGGCCATATTCTGTTCTTAGGATCTCACCCTTGGTTCGAAGAACCCTCCATCGTTTAGGTGTATTGCTCTGATACCAATTGTAGAATCGAGAATCAGCCGAAACACAAGGTAGCAAAGTAATTCCAAGACATGTATCTCTTTTATTAAAATCATTTACACAATCTCTTACATACTAGTTTTATCCTGAATTACACGACTCGACACTGATCGATTTCTAACACATCCAAATTGCGTAAACCAACCATTGTTGATCATGTCTACAAATCAAACACTTTCTGAAATCCCAAAACTCTCTTTGTGTTTCTGTGAGAATTACAATGTCAAAAAACCCTAGCCTAATTCTAGGAAAAAAACAAGGTATATATCAAATATCTTCCTATTATCTAATATATTAATTTTCTATATTTTAGCATCACCAAATCTTCCAATTTTGATTTAATAATTCTTATTTAAAGCATAATTTTGTTAACCAAACATATAGAAATATTCCACATCATCACATGTTGATGTTTCCTTTTTATTCTAGGAAGTGTATGTCACACATCATTCTCCATGTGTAACACAAGTACACGAACCAAATCTCCACCGCTGCAGCAACCTATCAAGCTCCCAAATTCTTGGGCTTACAATTTTGACCAAGATAAATATGGAAGTAGCACTTAATGTCCGACTTGGTGAACAAGTCCAGAAGTTAGTATAAAAGGGACTAGCAGGCTTTCATTTATCACAGAACAGATAAACAGAACTTAGAGAGAAGTCGGAGGAAGAATGAAGTTCTAGACAGAATTTCGAGAAGAAGGATCGAGCGAGGAGGAGTGGAGAAGTTCTTCACCAGAAAGGCAGGAAGGTTCAGAGTTTCGATTTTTATGATCATCGAGGTGAGTGCGTGATTCGTGGAAACTTTATAATTAGTATTTTATCATAGTTGGATTGTTAGGATGGAGATTATGCGTTATAGGAATTGTTTATGGAAAGTTTGTTCTTCGTTCTTTGAGGTAGTTCTCAAGGATCGAAGAACGTTCATGCGTTTATAGGATATTTGCATGTTAGATTGCGTGAAATGATGTTATGTTTATGTGAAATATATAGATTTGATCCGACAAGAATTGTAATGTTAAATTGAAAATGCTATAGAAACGGATTGAGAATTAGAATAATTTAAGGAAAGTATGGGACTTAATGAAATTGATTTAATTAAGGAAGTATGTTTTGGCTTCTAACCGTAAAGATATTATAATCATGTTTTGACTTCAGGCCGTGTTATGTTGGCTTCGGTCGTTATGGACCTTTGAGTTGCAGGTTGGCTATGTGTCGTAATGGATCGACGGGTCACAGGTTTGGCTACGACCACAGGTTTGGGCTACAGCCGCTGGTTGGTGACGACCGCAGGTTTGCCTACGGCAACAAGTTGGTGGACCTTCGGGTCAGAATGTTAAGAAATGCTAAAGTAAAAGAATGATATAACCGGTGTTAGATTTTAGTTTGAATGCATCAAAATGAATAAGTAATAGGATAAAAATGGCTAAGTAAGAAATGGTGGAGAAACGGATAGCTAGGTTGATAGAACAGAATTGCTAGGTTGTTAGAATGGAATATGGAATTTGATCCTGTGATTATTGATTTGCATGTGGGTGGTTTTGAGCGTCCTCACTGAGTAAATTTGTATACTCATGATTCCTTTTGCGAATGCAGGTAAGGTTGATTGTGTGGACCAGATTGTGAGGCTATAAAGACCATCAGGAAAGGGTATTTTGAACTTGGGTAATTTTGGGAACTTTTCTTGTCGTAAACAGATGTTCAGTATTAGTCTTGTCTTTCATTAATAAAGTGGCAATGTTTCTTCGTTCTGTTGTTAAAATTTGTCTCGATATTTACTTAGAATGTTCAACATGTTTTCCAAATATTTCCAGGTTGGGGTGTTTCACTATGACTCTCCACGGAAGGGACATATCACCGGTGGAGTTCCGGCAGCCCATAGGATGGGGAGCGACGGTGCAAAGGGGAGGGAGATGAAAACGAAGAGCTTGAGACAATATTATGGCACTGGAATGGGTGACGACGGCAACAGTAAAGTGAACGGCGCCTCCAGAAGAGGAGCGACTGATATTTCCCAAGAAGCTGCAAAAGGGAGATGAGATTTGAGAGGATTTGATGGAGTGGAGGAGAGGAGGTGGAGAATAGGTGTAGGAGATACATGATGGGGTGAAAGAAGAGTTGGCTATGCCAAGAGCCGTGTGGTTTGAAACGGCCAGGATTGGTGGAGACGCAACAAGGCGATGAGATGAGCAGATCCGACACGCCCACTCTCGGGTTAAATAGATCAGGTGTGTTGCTAGCTTTGATTGGAGGAGAGACAACAAGGACAACAATTGGAAGGGTGGGGATTGGCGACTGGAGGAAGGGGAGAGATGGTGACGACGGAAGGAGGAGGAGGAGAGACGGAGACGTCGAGAGTAACAGTAGAAATGTCGATGGCGAGAATGATGGAAAACAAGACGATACTGAGAAAACGACAAAGAGAACGGCCACCGAAAGAGAGGAACCATGAGAGCAACGGATGGGGGCGACGCCGGCTGAGCGAAAATGCCACTGCATCGAGGAAGATAAGTCAAGCAGTTGTCTTGAAAGTCGTGTTAGGGAGAAAACAAGTTAGGGTGAACTCTATTTTTTTAAACAACTAAACATAATGATGCACTTTGAAAATGTGGCTCAAAATATAGTCTTTATTGAAGTTTATAATATGCATTTTGAGCATAATGAAAAATCTAAAATGCTTTACTTTTTTTATAATATAAAAGAAATCCACGATAACATATCATTCAAAGAAGTTGGTAATTATTTGTATTATTAATTTGAAAATATAAAAGCACTATTAATCTTCTTATTTTTTATTCAAAAATAAATACTATTTTTTTCTTAAATCAGCTATTAATATTTAAGCATGTCGTTCACAATGGTATTGTTGAAACTTGCATGAATATGAATAACCGAGTCCATTCCCGAGCTATCTGGTTAAATTGGAACTTGTTACTCTTGAAGAACTCTCTAACTTCTGCCACAAGAGGATCATATGGGTTTTTGTCCGCCAATTATGAAGTGATGGACAAATGCACTTTTTATTCATTTATTAACTAAGTAACCAAACTAGTACTTAAATACTCGAAATAAAGTATTATATTTATAAATCAATTTTTGTACATTTTCAACCGTGAGAGGGGGAGTTCACTTGTCCATAAGAATGTAAAGACATATGATCCTTGAGAATTTATAACTTGATGATAAATCAGAGTTTTGAACATTGATATACTATAGATTTTACAAGTTTTCACTCATTGTATATATGCTTTTTAGATACTATTATATGTGTTTGGAGTCTGTTTTAGAATCCTTTCAGGTACATGTATGTTTTGGTGAGATGTGGATATTATAGAGCATTCTAGAGCTCAATGATAAGGAAAATTTTAGTTGTTGAAGAAATCATAAGTTAGAGTCGAGATCCAAGAGAAGTGTCGATCGATACTAACTTCTTGGTATCAATAAACGCCTAAGCGAGTAGACAGGCCGACTTGTTCGTGACCAACTTGATGCCAGAATATATACACAATTACAAGACTATCTCTCTGGCCGACCTAATACCTACTATTTATGTGTTTGCCCATTGTTTAGGCAAAAGACATTCTTTTCTATTCTTTTTACCACAACATATTATTCTAAGGGTTTTAGTAGTTTTGGAGAGAAGATCAGGCTTCTTTCAAGGATTTTATTCGAACTCAATTGTTCTTACCTTATTCTATTATATGCATTCTATTCAGATACTGTTATGCTTTTCTTAATTTTGTTTGAGTAGTAACTCTTATTAGATTTAGGGTTTCTATGTATTGCTGAGATATAGAACTGGCTAGGGTGAATCTCTAGGATCCTTTATTAGAATTGACTAGTTGCTTATGTTCTAGAGTAGCTAACTAGAACCATGAACTTAGGATACTGATAACTAAGACAGTAGGTTCATTACATGAATTATGTCTGTTTAGCTTGTTTGTTAGATACATGACACAGCTGGTCTAGATTGACCTAATGAAAATATCGATTAGGACGTTAATGCTTGTCTAAGGAAGTATCAATCAACACTCATCTCATAGTATTGATTGACCACTCGATCCTTGTTCGCGTGAGACATCTGGAACAAAGACTTAGTCATCTGATTAGACTCACATCAAATCTGGATATCTTATTACTGCATTCGAGTTCTTGGATGGTTTATGATACTTCTCAAATTACCCTAGAGCTAATGGTTACTCTCTCAAATAAGAGGTTCAGTTGTAGTACTTAGGGAAAGAATCCTCAGAGAGCGAGGCACACAATATATTTGACAATAAACTTAGGGAATTAGGCAATTAATATGACTTTAATAAATATTAAATCATGAATGAGTTGGTTTTAAATAATTAAGGAAAATAGCTATATCTAGGTTTTTCAGGTAATGAATTATAATGGATAGAAGGAAATGGGTTTTCAATCATAGAAAACAAATTCAAAAGTAAAGATATCATAAATAATATCTATTCCTAGGCTAAGCTTAGAGTCTACAACTTTCGGGTGGCAAATTCGGAATGACCGTCGTTCGATGGTATGCAAACGGCATCGATCGATGGTATGCGAACAGAATCGATCGATGGCTTTCTTAGTCAAGCATTAAACGTTCAGATTCGATTGCGTTCACTTAGAATTACTAGTTCATTCTCTCGGTTGTACCTAGTAATTTAAGCTCAACATAATATATTCAGGTAACGATCCTACTCTCGTAGTGCCAATTATCCTAGGTCAAGGTTATTGGTAGCTAATCAAGAACACAAGCAATACGTACAATCCTGAAACTAGAATAATAATCACCACTAGCATAATCTATTGTTTGGCTAATCATCAAAACATTAATAAACCTTAATCTAAATGGTCACTACTCATACATAGCTAAGCAAAGCATAATCATATCATAAAATAATACATATGATAAAGAATAGGGATAGAAAGTGCAGTTCCATTACAAAGCTTGATCTCTCCCAAAAAACCTTAAATAACTGTGAAAAGTATCCAAAGCTTCTTTAGTCTCAAAGCTCTACAAACTCTCTAAAAACTCTCTCCTTTGCATAAAACACTGGCAAAGATGATATAAATTAGGTAAAGACTTCGTCTAGGAGCCAATCTTGTAACTTCTGTAACTTGGCTTCAAGTTAGGGTACTTTGTGAATTGGTACTACTGTGCTTCGACCGTTCGATCGACGACAAGTGTGCGCGTCGATTGACGATAAGCTTTGTTTCGACTCGTACTAGCTGATTTTGACCGACTATGCGCTTCCTCTCTCTCTCTCTCTCTGAGTTCTAGAAAGCCTCATAAATCTCTAATATGCTCCAAAATACACATAGACCTGAAAATACGCTAAAACATATCATAGACATACATAACATACTCCAAATTAGGACCTATAATTATGGTCTAAAAGAGGTATATATTAGGACCTTCAACTCACCATACTTAAGAATTTTGCTTGTCCTCAAGCAAAACAAGGGTAGATTCTGTGGAAGAGGCTTGAAAACACCATGCGATCACAAAATCTCTAGCTTGTCATATTCACATTATACTATGTTGCCCACATCAAACAAGTGTCAATCTTAGAGAAATTTTATATGTCTTATCCTAGTATAGCAACCAAATTCATTCTACAACAACTTAGCAAATACTACTCCGACTCACCCTCTACTAACCTCATTTCTTGCATAAAATAAAAGTGCAGGCTTTAACCTTGGAGTATTGATCATAGGACACATGGACTCTTACTCTTTCAAGTATCTGAACACACATGGCAGTCTTCTCTGATCTCTTTCTTCCTTCTTTCTCTCTTCTCTTAAATCTTTATATTTTCTTCTTTTTTATAATTACAATGGAATCAATAATGCCTGATACCGTCCATCTTTTCATCTTTCTTTTTCTTTCTTTTTTACAAAGTTTAGGTGAATAATGGGGTCACAGGTAATTTACTTATCCCTCGCTTCCACAGTGTGTAGATCATTCCTTTTCGAATTTAGAATAATGGGTCACAGGTAATTTACCTATCCCTCTGCATCTTTCAGAAAAGCATCTCAATCTTTTATTTTTATAGATGTTGAAGAGAGAGAGAGAGAAGGGAATCAAAAAAACATTGACTTTACCTTGCGGACTTGCGAGAGGAATCTGATCAATGTATGCCAAACCCCAAAGCAAAAAAGAAGTCAAATTAGGTTGGAGGTTAGCTTGAGTTCCTTCAACTTTCTAAGAAAGTGCCGATATAGTGGCAGGATGATCCACTTTGTTATCTCTAGTAGTCTTTACAATTAACAATTTAGAATGGTGCTAATTAGAACGGTTAGATAATAAGTAAGAATTAAAACTGATCATAAATCTCTTCTTGACTCAATAAATAAAATAAAACACATAGGAATAAAACTTACAAATAGAAACATATCAGTAAACCTCCCTAGACTTAAATGACATTGTCCCTAGTGTTATCCCATCTCGGTTGGTGGATAAA
>CAJHQP010005730.1:0-43637 GCA_905132765.1 Moricandia arvensis | reverse complement strand
GCAGTTCTTCTTGTCTAAACACAAAACACACAAACATGTTAAATGATAACTATAAGACTTTTAAAATATGATTTGGTTTTAAAAATGGACATGTGAATGAATCAAAAGGAGCATAGTCTTTCAACGAAATGTCTTTCTAAGAGGCGATGACGAGCGAATTTCTTGATGTCATGTGTGTACTCTGGATAGTCTGCACAATCTGTGATGATCTTGACATCCTTCTCTCTTTGTAATGTTCGTACAGACACAAGCCAAAAAATTTAGAACGAAGAAGATAAAAGGCTCTGGAATGATGATTCTTGATTTTGCGGTTAGAGAAGGTAGATGTGGATCCTAAAACCCAAACTAAGTCTTTAAAATCTTTGTTTGTAATAGATTAGGAAAGAATAACTAGGGCACAAACTTTTTAGGGCAACAAACCGATTCAAGTTGGCTATAATGGATTGTATTATGAATAACAGGTTACAAGATCAATAGTGTAAACATTAATGAAACTCAAACTAAAAGAATGAACAAGTAGAGGTTGATGCCTGAATAGTGAGTGATCTATGTCTGAAGTGTGATTGTGTGTATGTTGTTATCCATGTCCTCTTGCCCTCGCTTTCGTTTTATATCCATTCTTACTGTTGCTGCCTTATTATATCTCCTTCTCCACTTTCTCACTTCATCCCGACGATCTCGGGACCGTTTTTATTCTCATTGCCGCGAATATTGAGACCATCTGGAATATTTGTTGATCTGGTTCAATCAAGCGAGATCAGCTTTATTGATCTTCTTCTACTCGACATCCTCCTTCGTCCAAGTCTAAACCAGAAAGATTGACCATCGACTTCGACTTCACACGTTCTTTTGATAAATACTCGAAGCCGAATCAGGATTTGTTCCCAACAGCAGAGGAGAACCAGATCAATCATGGGCATTAATCTAATGGCTCTAGCATGGAAAACATCATGGAAGCATTGGTTCCTAGACAAGCTTAAACAGTTTAAAACTAATGTATGTGGGAAATTGATGATAGATTAATTACTCTAGTGATTCTTGACGTTATATACCTGCATGAGGACAAGAACTTCAAGAGGACCATTGTTTCACACAATGGATGAATCCGTATTTGTGAGGATAAAAAAAACGATGAGTACAAAATCCAGTCAACATAAATGGAATTTATCAATCAGAGAAAGGAACAGTTTTAAAAAAAGAAGATGATATAATCCGTGAATCTGGGGATTTTTACAATTACCTTGATAAGACCAGTCTTTTTGTCGAGTTCATATATCGCTTTGCTTCCCTTTGTCATCTCAACCACCCAAAGCCAAGAGGCTCTCGTTAACATACTAAAATAGAAATGAAAAAGGTTCATATAGGTATAAGAGACATACCATATTGAAGACTAATAGAGCTTCAGGACCTGCGAAGGAAGCACCACTTGCTTCGAGAATGTATGTGTCTATAAGGGATATTGAATAAAAGTGTGTTACCGATTTCAAGGTCATGCCATAAAGGGCAGCTTCAGAGTCGAGAGAATCCTCTCGCTGAGTTTTGGAACAGGACGAGGACATTGACTTGATTCCTGTGTTTCTGTTTCTTCAGACCTTTCTTCACTCATCTGTTGATCTCAATCACAATTATAATTGGTGGAGAAGAAACTGAGCATAATAATATGTCATACGAGAATATTTCGAACAACTTTAACATTATATAACTTATACCTTTGGATCTTCGTTCGTTTAAAAGGGACACAACAAAGGTAACTTTCTGAACCAGCGGGGTTAGCCTAGTGGTCTTGAGGGAGCTTCGGCCCCAATACGGACCCGGGTTCGATTTCCACTGGCCACCAGAAAATTTACATGCGGACTTGCTCTGGCGCCCGAGACCGAAGACCATTGTTTGGATGTTGAATCCGCTTTACTGGCTCGGTCTCTAGTCTAGACTACCACGATGGGATCAAGATACTCGGTTATCAAAAAAAAAAGGTAAATTTCTGCACTTTGCAAAAAGAAAAGAAAAAAAAACTTCTGCAAAAAACTTATATATATACACGAGAAACAAGAGTTTGATAATAGCATAACGATTTGGTCAAAAATCAATATTGATACTACGAGGTATTCTTTCTCAGCCTATCAAATTCTTTTTTTTTCAGAAATCCAATATTTTAATTTATAAAAGTAGAAAATATTGTATTTTGTTTTGCCTGAGATATCCAATACCTAGACCTACACTAATCACTAAAGAGAGATACATATAGACACTTTTTTGAATATTTAAAATGAGTTTTAAAGCATAATCTCATATCCACATGAACATAAGATGAAATGTAGTGTGTGTACATTCAAACCCGAGTTATTTAGCTATCTAAAATTCGTGTATTAATACACCACCACCTTGCTCTTAATATTGTAATTGTTTAAGATATTTTTGCGTGACTACCAAAATCTCAGTCACGATCTAAAGTCACCATTTCTTTACTCTCAAGTAAACCGTAGCTTGCGTTTTACATTACATACATTCAGAACAAAACAAAACAAAAGTAAAAGCCCTTAATATCCTCTGTTTTCTTCATGTCTTAGGGAGATAGATAGAATCAGGAGACATAGAAATCATCTGAAGCAAACTCGAATTCGAAAACGTTTCCTCTATTCCATCTCCTTTCTTATCACAACCGCATCCACCGTTATTTTCAGCGATCTGCAACAGCTCTCTAGCCGCATCAACCATCCCAAACTTGCCATCACCACCAAACAAAACACACCTAGTCGCGATATCAGCAACTAAACCAATCTGCTCTCTATAAGCCACTGGCTGCTCATGAAAATACAAACAAGGATCCACGATTTCTTCAAGCTTACCGGTTTTAACCCTCTGCAAAGCTTGAGTCACCGTCTCTTCTCTCTGCTTTGATCCAGTCACAATCTCCAGAAGCAAAACCGCGACATCATACATACTACTATCAGTCCTCTGTTTCCTCTGCAATCCAAAACCTGTGACCTTAGCTTGAAAGTCTTCGTCCAAGAAGATGTAACCAGAACCAATGTTGGTGTGTAAGATGGGTGGATAGTTCTCGTACTGAAGCAGAGCAAGTAAACCAGCTACTTCAGCTACAATGTTAACTCTCTTGCACCAGTCAAGCCCTAGACGCAAACGATCCTGGAGCGACCCGTTAACCGGATACTCGTAAACCACGACCGGGTTATGTCCAATATCCATACAGAAACCTATGATTCTCGAGAGGTTTCTATGCAAAACCGCGGATAGATGATCGATCTGAGACGAGATCTCTAAGAACTCAATCTGGTTTTCACAGAGAACCTTGTGGACGATCACACGTGTTCCGTTTTTTAGATTACCTGAGTAGATAGTTCCGGTTTTGCCTTGTGTGAGTTTATGTGAATCTTGAAACCCTTTAGTGGCTTCTTCTAGCTCACGGTATGTGAAGTGACGAGTCTTGTTGTAATTTTTGCGAAACGAAACACTAGTAGTAGTTGTAGTTGTTGTCGGAGAGTGATGGAAGTGTTGAGCTTCGTGAGTTGTTGTTACCGGACGTTTTAGGAGACAGAAGAGTGCTAAGAGAGAGCCGAGTATGAACAGAGGAGCTAACACACCTGCATATGAAGCAACAAGTTTGATTCTATGAAACTATGAATCTACTCGTTGAGATTTATCTTAATTACCAGCTAAAACGGTTAGTTTCTTCCCGTTATGTTTCTTCACATCGCATTTATTTCCATATACTTCATTTCCATCTCTGTAACAAGCTGAAACAATACACAAAAGTTAGTGGCGTGTGACGCAAGAAACAGTCACTGAAGTAATTAGGTTAAAGCCAAAACTAACTTACATCTCAAGCAACCGGTTCCATGAACGAAGCCATCGCCAACGAACCCATCTCGGCACACACAACGAACACTTCCTTGAATGGCTGTAGCGTTAACAGTTCGAGCCTCAGGATCGCAAATAGCCTCAGAGGAGTTTCTAGGAATCGCCCACTCTAACTTAACTCCACGTTTACCTCTGTTAGTCCCTCTTGGAACAACCCACGAAGAGAATCCTCTGCATCCGTACTTACCAAAAACAGAGAAGTCATCACCGGGTCGCCAGGCGCTGTGATCAGACAAAGGATAGCAACAACCGATGTCTCCACCGGAGGTTTCGTCTTCTTCCATGCCGTCGCAACCGAAGAGAACGTTGCTTTCGCAACCTGCTTTGCAGAGAGAGGAGTCTTCACAGTCGTAAAGACTGACTACGTTTTCGAAAGAGATGGAAAAGAATTGGTTGGTGGAGAAAGGGAAAGAGCGTAAGTCGTTGAATTGGCGACAGGGAGAGGAAGAAGGGAAGTCTACGAGGAGACCATCGGTGAAGAACTCGATGACTCGGTAGGTTTGGTGGTTTATGTGGAGAAACAGAGTTGATGAGTTTGCGCACCTAAGTCGAAAAGCGACTGAGGAGGAGGAGGAGGAGAGGTGGAAAGGGAAAGAGATTGAGAAATTTCCACACCTTTCAGGTGAAGTAAGAGCTTCCGGCTGAGAAAGAGAGATGGAGGTTAGGGTTTGGAGAGTGAGGAGGAGGAGAAGAAGTAGAAACAGAGCAGAGGAGGAAGAAGAAGAAGAGGAATGGAGTAACAGAGGATGCATTTTTCAGCGAACAATCTATGAGTAAAAGATGTTAAAAAGAATATTAAGACTTTGTATTAATGCATCAAAAGCTACATTCGTGGGACTTGAGAATTATGAAATTTTATGTTTTAAAATATTGAGAATTGTGAAAATATTGAATATCGACATGCGTGTGTGCACATTTGTCTTTATGTAAGAAATCAAAATACGCCACGTGTTGAGATCGTAAGCGATATAGGTTAAAATGGACGGTCGAGATGCGAAGGAAGGAGATTATAGAAGTTGGGAAAGTAGAGACTAATGGTCTGTTGAATAGCCAACACTTTGCACCATTGGACCTCGAGCTCTCCTATTTTTACTCCAAAACGCTAATCTCTTGTTTTAATCAAGCGTTTTTTATAATTAATGTAAAGTTTCCATCGATATTATGTATACGTTATAATTCGTGTAACAATAGAATATGTACAATGTAGAAAAGAAGATTTGTATTTTATTGTATTTAATGAAACAAAAGATTAAGAATTACGGAATGTCAGATCTAAAGGTTACTCGTTCTCTTCGCAACAAAAAGTGACTAGGGAACAGGACTCACGGGGTTGCAATACCGTTTGTTTGGTAACAGTCACAACCACAAACCTAACTCGGCTTATAACAACTGTTGTTACCGACCACTGTTAGGCTTCATGGGGCTTACATGTCGGAGATAAATTGCATCCCTCTACAAGAACCATCAGACAAAAGACCGGCCCAATTGTCACAGGCGTTCAGACAAGAAGATAATATCGGCTCGGCGCAGAGCCAGCCTCGAGCAAACGATCTTGTAATACCGAGAGTTCTGTCGAGCAAACAAAGCTTGGTGCCACGAGCTGACAAAGCCAAACTCGATATACGTTAAGTCGATCGACTGCTCGGCCCACGAATAGAGCCTGACCCATTACGATCAAAAGACAAATTAGAGCGAACATGGAGGACGAGCAGCCTATAAAAGGAGATGAGAAAAGCCTAAAGGGGAAGAGACTATTTTTTTGGAGATCTAACTAAATACTTGTATCTGATCATTAATCTTGTTGAAACCATTACTTTCAAGTTATAATAACGCCTTCGAGCTAAACCCACAAATCGAGTTAGATCTAGCTCAAATTTAACATTTGGCGCCCACCGTGGGGTCCCGCCGAAGTAGCGTTCCGACCTGAACAATGAATCCCGAAGAAACGACCACCGAAAAAAATTCTGCTCCCGCCGCCGCCGCACCCACCATGACCGAGATTATGGACACAATCTTGGCGTGCTTCGCTCAGCAGGACGAGGTACAAAAGGCGACGAACAAGTGTCTCGACATCCTCGCTGTCGCCATCACCCATACTCCTCGAACCTCCAGCAACCTACCTACAGTCCGCATGCAACTCTTTTCCGTCAACCCTCTGACCGGTGTACCTGAACCAAGTACGGACACTGCAGAACAAGTAACGTCCAGCCCTGGATAGAACTCAGAGAGTTCAGACCCCGCTACGAGTTGACAAATCACTCAACTCCAAAACTCGCTAAGGGACATACACTCCAAAATCCACCGCATAACCAGCTTGGCCCCTGAGATCGAAAGAGTATTTGAAGCCACCTTGCGCAACCCGTTTACCCGACGGATTACCGACGTTAAGATCCGATAGACAGAGAAACTCTGCATCCAGCCGTATACCGTCGACTTCGATCCCACAGACCATATGACGACCTTTAACATAGCTGTCGCCTGAGCACATTTCTCAGACAAAGAGAAGGATGTTGGATCCTGCCAGCTATTTTCCGAGAGCCTTTCTAGACTAGCGTTGACATGGTTCTCTCGCTTGGCGGAAGTGTTCATCGACAACTTCCACTACTTGGCTACGTCTTTCTTAAAGCACTACGTCATGTTCACCCAAGATGGGGCCTCCATTTCGGAACTCTGGAAAATGTCCCAGTCTTCCACCGAGAGCCTCAAGGATTACATGGAACGGTTCAAGCAGGTGGTGTGGAATGTCCATGTTACCAATAAAACCACAGTCAAAGCCCTGCGACATACACTATGGATAAAATCCGAGTTCCAAAAGAATCTGTACTCGCACCCCACTGTCTCTCTGGAAGATGCCCTACGCCGGTCGAAAAACTTCATTATGTTGGAAGAGGACAAACGGGTATTCTACACTAAGAAAAATACGGTCAAGCAGACAACGTCAAAGTCGACAGATCTCCCTCAGGAACCACGACAACACATGTCGTACGCCAAAAACGACAAAAAGAAAACTATCGTGTACGCCGTAGCCCAAGACGACCCGCCCGACACCACCATCATGGTCAGAAAACCAGGATGGAACGTCCGGGAAAGAGATGCAGACGTGAAGGTTATTCCTCCGCGTACTGGCACCTCTAACAATCCGACTGCCACTTTCGACGAGAGCAAATATTGAGACTATCATAAGATAAGGGGGCACAATACCAAGGAGTGCAAGCAACTGCACAAGATCTTACTCGCTGCATTTGCCAGCGGATAAACTAACATTGAGCATCCTAAGCCAAATCAGCAAAGAGCCACAAGAGTTGGAGCAAGAGTAAATATAAGAAAAAGAAACCTCAGGGCCGAAACAATCCAGAACTTCCACAGGGAGCCAAAGCGAACACTTACCAACAAGAAGGTAACTCGTCTTCCGACGATGACAAAACAAAGTCTCGCCAAAATTCTTCACGATCTCGCTAGCCCGTTGTCCCCATCTTCCGACAAGAACCGCAAAAAGAAGACCTTCGAAACCTGCTCAAACGGAAAGCCCAAACCAGTCCACAGAGTCCTCGAGCAACCATGCTGTCTCAACAGCCCCTCGATTTGCAGGCAAAACTCGAGCAAGATAAATCGCTAAGATCAATTGCGGTTAGCGGCAGTAGTAGCCCGGAGCTAGCCGACTTACGAGCAAAGTTGAACTCCTAAGTCATTGACTTGCGAGCAAATTTGGACTCTAAGGTCACAGATTTACGAGCAAAACTGAATTTTAAAGATCCACACCTTCGAAGAAAACTCAAAGGCGCCAGTACCGAGCAAGAAATCGTGACAGTCAACCAATATCCATCGAGCAAGTCGTCAACAGATCTGCGCGCAAAGCTGAAACAAGCAAAAGACTCCAGATTAAAGGTCATTATGGGTGGATCCCCTCCATGCGGTGATTCAATGAGATCAGTCAAAGAGTGTCGTCGGAAAGCCGTTGTCGAGAGAAACTGGCCCATTGCTCCCGAGAATGATCCGCAAATCACTTTCTCCACAGCGGACCCGGCCGAAGTCCATACGCCACACAATGACCCTCTCCTCGTCGAACTCGGAATTGAAGATTGTGAAGTCACTGAAATATTAATCGACACATGCAGCTCAGTTGACCTTATCTTCAGAAGAACACTCGAAATATGGGGATCGACCAGGGAAGGATCAAGCCTTCCATAGATCGCTAACCGGCTTCAACGGATCTTCCAAGACGATACTAGGGACGATCCGACTTAGTGTATTAGCCTTGGGAGTGATCAGAGCGTCAAGTTTTCCATAATTGACATTTTCGCGCTATACAACGTGATACTCATAACACCTTGGATTCACTCAATGAAAGTCGTACCCTCTACTTATCATCAATGCATCAAGTTCCCAAGCTTCGATGGTCGCGTCATTAAAGAGAAGCTCGCGACCTCCTTGTCGATGAAGTTAAAACTTGACGGACGAATCCTCACATAAATACGTTAGTCAAACCAATCGAGAAAACATACCCGCTCAAAGAGGAAATCGTAAAGATCTGTATCGATATTGATGATCCAAGCAAAGGGGTTCGCGTAGGGGGATACTCTGGCAATGATCCCAAAGATCAGATCATTTCTTTCCTCAAAGAGAATGTATCGACTTTCGCTTGGATGACGACTGACATGAAAGGAATTGACCCTGCTATCGCGGTTCATGAACTCCATGTCAACCTAACCTACAAGCCTATTCGGTAAAAAGGAGGAAGCTCGGTCCCGAACGAGCAAAATTTATTAATGACGAGATCAGTCGTCTACTCTCCGCTGGTTCCATCACCGAAGTGCGCTATCCCGAATGGCTCGCCAACCTAGTCGTTGTATGTAAAAAGAACGGCAAATGGCGCATGTGCGTTTATTTCACTCATCTAAACAAAGCATGCCCGAAGAACAACTTCCGTTTGCCGCACATCGATCGCCTAGTCGAGTCAACAACCGGAAACGAGTTGCTCAGCTTCATGGATGCTTTCTTGGGATATAACCAGATCATAATGCATCTCGACGACACAAAGAAAACGGCCTTCATAACCGGCCGGAGAATGATCCGCAAATCTAACTAAATACTTGCATCTGATCATTAATCTTGTTGAAACCATTACTTTCTAGTTGTAATAACACCTTTGAGCTAAACCCACAGATCTAGTTCGATATACTTTTCATCATATCGGTCTAGCTTAATCTTAACATTTGGCGCCCACCGTGGGGTCCCGCCGAAGGAGCGTTCCGACCTGAACAATGAATCCCAAAGACAAGACCACTGGAGAAAATCCTGCTCCCACTGCCACCGCACCCACCATGACCAAGATTATGGACACAATCTTGGCGTGCTTCGCTCAACAGGACGAGGTAAAAAAGGCGACGAACGAGTGTCTCGACATCCTCGCTGCCGCCATCACCCCTACTCCTGGGACCTCCAGCAACCCACCTATAGTCCGCATGCAGCTCTTTTTCGTCAACCCTCTGACCGGTGTACCTGAACCATGTATGGACACTGCAGAACAAGTAACGTCCAGCCCCAGATAGAACTCACAGAGTTCAGACCCTACCCCGAGCTGTCAAATCGCTAAACTCCAAAACTCGCTAAGGGACATACACTCCAAAATCTACCGCGTAACCAGCTCGGCCCATGAGATCAAAAGAGTCCTTGAAGCCACCTTGCGAAACCCGTTTACACGGCGGATTACCGACATCAAGATCCGATAGATGGACAAACTCTGCATCCAACCGTATACCGCCGACTCCGATCCCACATACCATATGAATACCTTTAACATAGCTCTCGCCCGAGCACATTTCTTCGACGAAGAGAAGGACGCAGGATCCTGCCAGCTATTTGTCGAGAGCCTTTCTATACTAGCGTTGACATGGTTCTCTCGCTTGACGGACGGGTCCAACGACAACTTCCACGACTTGTCTACGGTGTTCTTAAAGCACTACGTTATGTTCACCCGAGATGGGGCCTACATTTCAGACCTCTAGAAAATGTCCCAGTCTTCCACCGAGAGTCTCAAGGATTACATGGAACGGTTCAAGCAGGTGTTATCGAAGGTCCATGTTACCGATAAGACCGCAGTTAAAACCCTGAGACATACACTATGGATAAATTCTGAGTTCAGAAAGAATTTGTACTCGCACCCCACCGTCTCTCTGCAAGATGCCCTCCACCGGTCCGAAAACTTCATTATGTTGGAAGAGGACAAATGGGCATTCTACACTAAGCAAAATACGGTCAAGCAGACAACGTCAAAGCCGACGGATCTCCCTCAGGAACAACGACAACACATGTCATACGCCAAAAACGACAAAAAGAAAACTATGATGTACGCCGTAGGCCGAGACGACCTGCCCGACACCACCGTCATGGTTAGAGAACCATAATGGAACGTCTGGGGAAGAGATGCAGACGGGAAGGTCATTCTTCTGCATACCAGTACCTTTAACAATCCGACTGCCACTTTCGACAAGAGAAAATTTAGAGACTATCACAAGATAAGGGGACACAATACCAAGGAGTGCAAGCAACTGCACGAGCTCTTACTCGTTGTGTTTGCCAACGGTCAAATTAACATTGAGCCTCCCAAGCCAAAATCAGAAAAGAGCAACAAGAGTTAGAGCAAGAGTAAAGATAAGAAAAAGAAACCTCAGGGCCGGAACAATCCAGAACTTCCGCAGAGAGCCGAAGCGAACACTTCCCGATAGGAAGGTAACTCGTTTTCTGATGATGACAAAACAAAGTCTAGCCAAAAGATCTTCATTATCCTCGCTAGCCCGTTGTCCCCATCTTCCGACAAAGAACCACAAAAAGAACACCTTCGAAACCTGCTCAAACAGAAAGCCCAACCAGTCCATAGAGTCCTCAAGCAATCAGGCTGTCTCAACAGCCCCTCGATTTGTGGGAAAAACTATAGCAAGCTAAATCGCTAAGAGCAATTGCGGTTAGCGACATTAGTAGCCCGGAGCTAGCCGACTTACGAGCGAGGTTTAAATCCAAAGTCATTACCTTGCGAGCAAAGTTGAACTCTAAGGTCACTGATTTGCTGATACGGCCTTAGAAGGCGTCTGCTCCTGGATCACTTGAGGTGGGATGGATGAGGGATAATCTGAGGCTACTAGCACTCTGGATAGATTGATGGTCTTGGCTTTGAAGCTACGGATGGCCCAAAGTTGCTTTGCTTCTCTTAGACGCAAGTTTACCTTGCTGTTTGTCTAAGATGCTCACGATGGAAATCTCTTTCCCTTAGTGAGGCTCTCTGCTCAGGCACTGAACAAAGGAATAAGAACTCAAGACGTGTGCGGCTTAAAATCTTTTATTGAAAAGATGAAGTGTTTTGCTTAAGCCATCCTACGCCTTCTTAAATAAAAAAATCGATGGGATCTTTGAAGATGATCCTATCCTATTCTAATCCTAATAGGTTTTGGTGTTATCTTAAATCGAAAAAGCTAAATAAAATCCTAGAATCCTAGATTACATTGGTTTTGTTTTTAGATCACACAAGATCTTCTTCCACGAATAAGAGAATGATCCAATCTGCTACATCTTCTTCTAGATTCGTGATTATCTCCTCCTTGGCTTGCACGAGTTGGATCATGGTCCTCAAAGCTTCTGTTTGGGCTTTAGACTTTGATCTGGTTGTTGGCCCATTAGAGAAGACTAGTGGATCACGTGCTGAGTCGATTGCTAAGTTATTGGACTCTGCTTGGGCCCAATGTCCCTCCTCTAGTCCATCTTTTATTTCATTCTGGCCCACCTTGCTTTTCAGAGGCCCATCTCCTTCTTCAGCCATACTTTGTCGATGGAAATGCGCCCATTTGTTTAGAATCTCCTCCAAGTCATCCTCCTTTGAGATCAGCCTCTCCTTGGCCGAACCAGTAGCGCCTATCTCTCTATCGCCTAGCTCATCCTTTGATGTTGGTGCATTGCTTTCCGGATCAGACATGTCCTTGGCTGCATCATTCCCTCCTCCTTTAGAAGGATTTGAGCTCAAATCCGCATCATCTGAAACAAAAGGACTCAAGTCAGATACATTGAAAGTGGAATTGATGGAGTACTTACCTTGGAGGTCAATCTGGTAGGCATTGTTGTTTAGCCTCCTTATCACTTTGAATGTACCGTCTTTCCTTCGCAACAACTTAGATTTCCTTTCAGCTGAAAATCTTTTCTTCCTTAGGTTAATCCAAACCAATTCTCCAGGTTCAAGAATCAGCTCTCACCTACCTTTGTTGGCTATGATGGTGTACATCTTAGTTCTCTGTTCTATGTTCTTCCTGACTTGTTCATGCAAAGATCTAACAAACTAAGCCTTGTACTTGCCATCAGGATTAGCTTGTTCTTTTAAAGGTAAAGCAATTAGGTCCAGAGGTCACAAAGGGTTAAAACCATACAAAACCATAAAAGGAGACTGCTTTGTTGCTGAATGTAAGGATCTATTGTAAGCAAACTCGACATAAGGTAAGCAGTCTTCCCAAGTTCTGATGTTCTTTTTAATTGTAGCACGCATGAGAGTTGAAAGACTCCTGTTAACTACCTCGGTCTGGCCATCAGTTTGTGGGTGACAAGTTGTTGAGAATAGTAACTTGGTTCCTAGTTTTCCCCACAACGTTTTCCAAAAATGGCTAAGGAACTTAGAATCCCTATCAAAGACTATTGTCCTAGGCATGCCATGCAACCTAACAACTTCTCTAAAGAATAGATCAACTATCATTGATGCATCATCAGTCTTATGACATGGAATGAAGTGTGCCATTTTGGAAAATCTGTCTACTACCACAAAGATGCTATCTCTACCTCTCCCAGTTCTAGGCAACCCTAAAACAAAGTCCATAGAGATATCTATCCACAGGGCAAAGGGAATAGGGAGAGGGGTATACAAACCTGGAGGCTGGAAGGTAGACTTAGCCTGTTTGTAAACTATACACCTAGAGCACACCTTCTCTACATCCTTCTTCATTTTGGGCCAGTGAAAGTGTTCTTGTAGAGTACTCAGTGTCTTGGCTATGCCAAAGTTCCCCATAAGACCTCCTATGTGGGCCTCCCTAACATACATTTTCCCTCAAAAAGGAACAAGGAACACACAAACGATTATCAAAGAATAGGAATCCCTTAACTTGATAGAACCTACCACTCGCATGTTTCGCAGTCTCCTTGTACTTCTCCTGGAAATCATGTCAGTTTCATAACAAGTTTTCAAATGTTCAAACCCTAAGAGTTTAGTTTCCATAGAAGATAACAGAGCATACCTTCTGGAGAGTGCATCAGCAATTACATTCTCCTTACCTTGTTTGTACTGGATGACATAGGGAAAGATCTCAATGATTTTGACCCACCTTGCATGCCTTTTGTTCAGCTTCTGTTGGCCTTTCAAATGCTTAAGAGATTGATGATCCGTGTGGATTACAAATTCTTTGGGCCAAAGATAATGCTGCCAAGTTTGGAGTGCTCTCACTAGAGCATAGAGCTCCTTGTCATACGTGGGGTAGTTCAAGGTGGCTCCTCCTAGCTTTCCACTGAAATAAGCAATTGGCCTCTTATCTTGCATTAATACAACTCCAACTCCCACTCCAAACGCATCACATTCTATCTCAAAGGTTTTAAGAAAGTTAGGTAGCATCAGTAGGGGAGCGTTAGTCAGCTTAGCTTTAAGCATTTGGAATGCTTTCCCTTGCTCAGGTTCCCAGGTAAACCTAACGCTCTTTTTGATCACTTCGGTTAGAGGGGCAGCTATAGAGCTGAAATCCCTAACAAACAGTCGATAGAACCCTGCAAGCCCATGAAAGCTTCTCACTTCCCTAATGGTTTTAGGTGTTGGCCATTCTCGAATTGCCTTGACCTTCTCGTCGTCCACTTGAACACCCTGTGCTGAAACTACAAAACCCAAAAAGACAAGACTGTCTGTTCCAAAGGAACACTTTTTATAGTTAGTAAACAAGGTTTCCTTCCTAAGCACTTCCATCACTCTTCTCAAGTGTTCTACATGTTCTGTCATGGTCTTACTATAGATTAATATGTCATCAAAGTACACGACCACAAATCTCCCTATATAAGCTCTAAGAACATGATTCATTAGCCTCATAAACGTACTAGGAGCATTGGTTAAACCAAAAGGCATTATCAACCACTCGTACAACCTTAGTTTAGTTTTGAAGGCTGTTTTTCACTCATCTCCCTTCTTCATCCTAATCTGATGGTATCCACTCTTCATATCTATCTTAGGAAACACACATGATCCATGTAGTTCGTCTAACATGTCATCTAGGCGTGGAATGGGATGTCTATGCTTAACGGTAATGTTGTTAATGGCCCTACAATCTACACACATCCTCCAATTACCATCTTTCTTAGGAACCAGTAAGATAGGGACTGCACAAGGACTCATACTCTCTCGAATATGTCCTTTCTCCAAGAGCTCATTTACCTGCTTTTGAAGCTCTTTGGTCTCCACATGATTGGTCCTGTAAGCTGGTCGATTGGGTAGCACAACTCCTGGCACAAAGTCAATTTGATGCTCAATCCTTCGGATAGGTGGTAAGCCTATGGGATTATCATCAAGAAACACATCCTTAAACTCCTGCAAAAGCAACTTAATAGCTCTCAGAATAACCGGATCAAGGTTAGCAGTAGAAGCCAAAAGCTCCTTGTAGATCACTAGGATAATGGCTAGTTGATCAAACAAAGCTTTCTTAATATCACTGGAAGTAGCCATAAGGACAAGAGAGTTCTTTACCTGAGCCATGGCTTGATCTTCCTCCTTGTGCTTCTTAAGTTGTAGCTGATCTTGGTGCACCTCTTTTGGGGTTAAAGGCACCAGAGTGATCTGCTTCTCCTTGTGGGCAAAGGTATGCCGGTTGGTGTAGCCATTATGAATGGACCTCTTGTCAAACTGCCATTGCTGTCCCAATAGAATGTGGCTAGCATCCATTGGAAGAACATCACACACGACCTCGTCTTGGTACTTCCCACTAGGGGTACCTTGATTTTTTTGAGTACACGCAAATCGCCATCCTCATTGAGCCATTGGAGTGTATATGGCTTGGGATGATCTTGAACCGGAAGGTTCAGCTTTTTCACCAAGGTTTCACTGGCCACATTGGTACAACTGCCTCCATCAATGATGAGGCTGCACACCTTGTTGTGAATCAAGAAACGTGTATGGAACAAGTTTTCTCTTTGCTCCTGGTCGGTAGCTCTAGGTTGAGCTTGCAATGTTCTCCTGGTCACCATGATCTCCCCTTGAGCTGGAGAGTATACTGATTCCCCTTGTGAACTCGGGCATGATCTCCTAGTGATTAAGATGTCACCTCGGATTGGGTACTCCACTTACTCCTCCTCTGAATCACTTTGTGGCTGTTCATCTTCAGAAACAACTTCTCCATTCTCTAAGATGATCATGATCTTTTTGCTGGTATACTAGTTAGCATAATGCCCATAGCCTTGACATCTGAAGCATTTTACATTCCTAGACCGGGTAGGTGTTTCTGGTCCTTTGCCTTTGTCAAGTTGTGATGCTCCAGTTGGTTGTGAATTGTCTTTTGGCTTTATAGGGGTTCAATCATCTTTAGGAAGGACAGGTCTAGATCGTCCCATACTGATTTCTTGAGTAGCTCTTCCTCTTGTTTTTCTGTTCAATCAGTATGGCTTTGTGCAACAACTCTACCTTGACCTGCATGAACAACATCAGGTAGGTTAGGTTGTTGAGCTCTATTAAAATTTTCTTGGAGTCTACGGGTGATCTCAGCCATCATGGCCCCAAACTGAAGTTGGTTGAGATTGATTTGCTGAACCACAGGTTCCCCATCGTGGCTGTGATCACTTCCTACCATAGGGTCCTGAAACTCTTAAACAAACGTTAGACAAGATAATCAATTGGCTCTCTCTTCTCACTCGTTTTGGTTTATGAACAACTATCGTCCTTGATCTCCTTGCAAGTTCAGTTTAAAGCAGAGTTCAAATCACTTAAGGTCTAGAAACCAAGCCCTAACGTGAAGTAGAAGATAGATAGATAGTTGTAAGATTTTCTTTGCCAAACCGCTTTAACCACCTAGCTGGATTTTTCCTCAGCTCAACTGGATTTCTTCTCAGTTGTATTTTCTTTTCTTTTTTGATTTGGATCTTTTCGATCTCTTTTTTTTTGATTATGAGGTTGGCCCGGTTTGGCTTACACAAGATTGATAGAGAAGAAAGTGTTTAATAGATGAACAAGAAAGACAAACGATTTCCCAACCTTTAAGTGGCTCTGATACCACTTGATACAGCCTTAGAAGGCGTCTGCTCCTGGATCACTTGAGGTGAGATGGATGAGGGATGATCTGAGGCTACTAGCACTTTGGATAGATCGATGGTCTTGGCTTTGAAGCTACGGATGGCCCAAAGTTTCTTTCCTTCTCTTAGACACAAGTTTACCTTCCTGTTTGTCTAAGATGCTCACAATGGAAATCTCTTTCCGTTAGTGATGCTCTCTACTCAGGCACTGAACAAAGGAATAAGAACTCAGGACGATTGCGGCTTAAAAGCTTTTATTGAAAAGATGAAGTGATTTTCTTAAGCCATCCTACGCTTTCTTAAATAGAAAACTCAATGGGATCTTTGAAGAAGATCCTATCCTATCCTAATCCTAATCCTAACAGGTTTTGGTTTTATCTTAAATCGAAAAAGCTAAAAAAAAATCCTAGAATCCTAGAATCCTAGATTACATTGGTTTTGTTTTTAGACCACACAAGATCTTCTTCCACGGATAAGAGACTGATCCGATCTGCTACCTCTCCTTCTAGATTCGTGATTATCTCCTCCTTGGCTTCCACGAGTTGGATCATGGTCCTCAAAGCTTCTCTTTGGGCTTTAGACTTTGATCTGGTTGTTGGCCCATCAGAGAAGACTAGTGGATCAGGTGTTGAGTCGATTGCTAAGTCATTGGACTCTGCTTGGGCCGAATGTCCCTCCTTTAGTCCATCTACTATTTCATTCAAGCCCACCTTGCTTTTCAGTAGCCCATCTCCTTCCTTAGCCATACTTTGTCGATGGAAATGCTCCCATTTGTTCAGAATCTCCTCCAAGTCATCCTCTTTTGAGCTCAGCCTCTCCTTGACCGAAAAGTAGCGCCTATCTCTCCATCGCCTATCTCATCCTCTGATGGTTGTGCAATGCTTTCCGGATCAGACATGTCTTTGGCTGCATCATTTACGAGCAAAACTGAATTCAAAAGCTCCAGACCTCCGATCAAAACTCAAAGGCTCTAGTAGCGAGCAAGAAATCGCGATAGTCAACCAATATCCACCGAGCAAGTCGTCATCTGATCTGTGCGCAAAGCTGAAATGACCAAAAGAGTCCAGATTAAAGGTCATCCCCCTGCAGCGATTCAGTGAGATCAGTCAAAGAGTTTTGTCACAAAGCCGTTGTCATGAGAAACTCGTCCATACGCCAAACAACGACCCTCTCCTCGTCGAACTATGAATTGAAGATTGTGAAGTCACTAAAATATTAATCGACACATGCAGCTCAGTTGAGCTTATCTTCAGAAGAACACTCGATAAAATTGGGATCGACCATGGAAGGATCAAGCCTTCCATTAGATCGCTAACCGGCTTCAACGGATCTTCCCGAGACAATACTAGGGACGATCCGAATTAGTGTGCTCGCCTTAGGAGTAACCAAGAGCGTCAAGTTTTTATAATTGACATTTGCGCGCCATACAACGTGATACTCAGAACACCTCGAATTCACTCAATGAAAGTCGTACCCTCTACTTATCATCAATGCAACAAGTTCCCAAGCTGCGATGCTCGCGTCATCAAACTTTGCGGCGATCAAAGAGTAGCCCGCGACCTCCTTGTCAATGAAGTTAAAACTCGACGGACGAATCCTCACATAAATACAGTAGTCAAACCAATCGAGAAAATATACCCGCTCAAAGAGGAAATCGTAGAGGCCTGTATCGATATTGACGATCCGAGCAAAGCGTTCGTGTACGAGCATACTCTGGCGATGATCCCAAAGATCAGATCATTTCTTTCCTCAAAGAGAATGTCTCAAATTTCTCTTGGATGACGACCGACATGAAAGGAATCGACTCTGCTATCGCGGTTCATGAACTCAACGTCGACCCAACCGACAAGCCTATTTGGCAAAAAAGGAGGAAGCTCGGTCCCAAACGAGCAAAATCTGTTAACGACGAGATCAGTCGTCTACCCTCCGCTGGTTCCATCACCAAAGTGCGCTATCCCGAGTGGCTCGCCAACCCAGTTGTTGTACGCAAAAAGAACGGCAAATGGCGTGTGTGCGTTGATTTCACTGATTTAAACAAAGCATGCCCGAAGAACAGCTTGCCTTTGCCACACATTGATCCCCTAGTCGAGTCAACAGCCGGAAACGAGTTGCTCAGCTTCATGGATGCTTTCTTGGGATATAAACAGATCATTATGCATCCCGATGACAGAGAGAAAACGGCCTTCATAACCAACTGCCGAACCTACTGCTATAAAGTCATGCCATTCAGTCTCAAAAACGCTGGTGCGACCTACCAAAGGCTCGTCAACATGATGTTCACCGACCAACTCGAAGTCACAATGGAAGTTTACATTGACGACATGCTAGTCAAGTCGTTATGCACCGACGATCATCACTGGCACTTAAAGCAATGCTTCCTGACACTGAACGAGTACAAAATGAAATTGAACACGGCGAAGTGCACATTCGAAGTAATGTCAGGAGAGTTCCTCGGTTACATCGTCACTCAGCGAGGAAATTGAAGCAAAAACAAAGCAAATCTCCACAATTCTCGAGCTCCTTAGTCCGAAAAAAACAACAGAGAAGTCCAACGACTCACTGGCCGCATAGCAGCCCTCAATAGATTCATCTCTAGGTCGACCGACAAGTAACTCCCTTTCTTCGATCTTTTACGAAAACAAGAAGTTCATTTGGGATGAACAATGCGAGGAGGCATTCAGATGCCTCAAAGCGACTTAACGACCCCACCAATTATGGAAACCAGAAGAAGGAGACACCCTCTACCTTTACATAGTCGTGTTCCTCTCCGTCGTTAGCAGCGTTCTCTTCAAGGATGATATAGGCTAGCAAAAACCCATCTTCTACACCAGAAAACGAATGGCGGACGCGGAAACCCGCTACTCCACCTTGGAGAAAATGGTTCTTGCATAGTCACCTTGACAAGAAAACTCCGTCCCTACTTCCAATAGCATTCAATCATCGTCATGACAAACCACCCCTTGTAGACGATCATGCAAAACACAAATTAGTCAGGTTGCCTTTCGAAGTGGGCCATCGAGTTAAGCGAGCATGATAATACTTACAGAAGTTGAATAGCGTCGAAGTCACAAGTCCTCGCCGACTTCTTGATCAAACTGGCTCCCGAGCTCGAGCAAGATCTGATTCTGCTGAACAACAAATGGATACTGCATGTGGACGGCTCATCAACCAATAAAGGATCGGAAGCCGGTGTCCAACTCTAATCACCCACCGGCGAACTCATCAGGCAATCTTTTCGTCTAGGCTTCAAGGCATCTAACAAGGAAGCAGAATACAAATCCCTTATTGTCGGGCTCCAGTTGACTGCAGCCATCAGAGCCAAACAAGTTGTTGCTTATTGCGACTCTCAAATTGTCACCAATCAGTTCAACGGGGAATACTACGTGAAAAATGAGAGGATGGATGCGTACTAAAAAGTGATCCAAAAACTCGCAGGTGCCTTCGAGCATTTCGCCTTCACTAAGGTTCCTCGTGGGGATAATGTATCCGTCGACTCACTCGCGGCACTTGACAGCAAACTCAAATATCAGGTATGACGCACCATACCAATTCACCACATTGACCGTCCGAGCATCGCAGCCATCTTCGACGAGGAAGCGATCACAGCCCCAGTTCTCAATGTCAGCAGCCACGTTCCGCCCGCTATCCCTATCGATCAAAACAAAAGAGATTGGAGAACGCCTATCATTCAATACCTCATTGACGGAACTTTACCATCCGATAAGTGAGAAGCTCGACAACAAAAAGCGCGAAGCAGGAACTATGTTTTCATGAATAACGCACTTTACTGGTGGACGGCGAACAAGGTCCTACTTACTTGTATCGCCGGAGAAGAGATCTATCTAGTCATGGCCGAGATCCATGATGGGGCAGCCGGGAACCACTCCGGAGGGCGAGCATTAGCCCTCAAAGTTAAAAATCTTGGTTATTACTGGCCAACCATGACTAAAGATTGCGAATCGCACGCTCAAAGGTGCAACTAATGCCAACGACACGCACCCAATATCCACAGTCCCACTGAGCTCCTGCGAACAACCGTGGCACCATACCCGTTTATGCGCTGGGCAAGGGATATAGTCGGACCCTTGCCGACCTCGCGTCAACGTCGCTTCTTGCTCGTGATGATAGATTACTTTACGAAATGGGTGGAAGCAGATTTGTTTGTACAAATAACCGAAAGGAGGTTGAACTTCATCTGGAATTACATCATTTGTCGTCATGGTCTTCCGTACGAGATAATAACCGACAACGGCTTGCCGTTTATATCGAACAACTTCCGCGGATTCTGTGAACGAGCCTGTGGCAAGCAAAAATGCCATCGAATGACAGTGTCAACCGCGACATGTTTCTCGACGCCCTCGATGATATAGAATAGTTACGCGATCAGGCGTTACTCCGCATTCAGAATTACCAACACGGGATTAGCTGCTGATTATTATAACAAGAAGGTCCACGCGAGAGCGCTAGCAGTCAACGACCTCGTTCTTCAAAAAGTGATTGAAAACACTCAGGAATAGAAAGCGGGAAAACTCGACACAAACTGGGAGGGACCTTACAAGATCGTTGAAGTTGTCAAACCAAGAGTTTACAAGATCGAAACTCCTTCCGGGGAACCGGTACAGAGATCTTGGAACTCATTCAACCTTTTAGAATATTCCCACTAGAGAGGCACTAGATTGCGCGCCGCGAGCAAATGATCCCCATATCACTTTTGCCACAAAAAAACGAGCACATAATCCCTCGATCACTTTTGCCCGGTACCGAGAAAATGACATCCCAGTCACTTTTGCTCGGACCAAACGAACATGCTTGATTCCCAAAACGGGATACGTAGGCAACATCCACAGAGGTCCAGCCACAACTACCAAAAAAAAAGAAATCGAAAATTATCAAGAACCCGGTCCGAAGGACGAACAATCCAGCATTCGGGCCCACGAAAACAAACCTTTGACCAAAGGAGTCATCACCCAGCGAATAGGCGACCATATCCTGATCAGATACTCGTTCGGCCACTCGCATTGGATAAACAATTCAGCACTCGGTTGATTCATGACCAATTAAACTATCGGTAATCAGTAGGAACAGCTTGGCCAACCAAACACCTATCTAGATTAACCAAGGAAGTACGAAAGATTGGTCGCGCAAAATAAGGGTTCGAGACTCTATTGTTCTGCACATTTCAAAGTCATAACCGTCGATCGATGACTTAGCAAAATGCATGATCAACCAGTAAGCAACCAAACCTCCGTTAAACTCACGACAACGGTCCACCCGAAGTCCAAAGTTACTCGGCAAAAAGTTAATCAACTTGGGGTCATGGATCACCGACGATCGAAAGAAAGTGATGAATATATCTGAGCAAAATTTGACCGAAGGGAAAGAAAAGACAGGTATAAAAACATCATGAGATTAAAAAATTAAAAAGGAGGAAGTTAAAAGGTGTCATAACATACTTCAGCCAGTGAAAGTCATTAGGAAAAAGAAGGAAAAAACGAAAGATAAAAACACAATATTTTAAAATCCTATCTCACGATCCTCGACTGTCTGCTCTCAAGTGTGCTTGTCCGTCTACTCACTGGTCTGCTCGATAGGATGTTCCTCAGCCACCGAACTTTCAACTTGAGTTGTATCCTCAACTCTTTCGTCGCCAACATCTCCAATCGGGGGACGACTGGGAGTCCTAAGGTTGGCCGCGGTGGACTGATCAATCAGACTCTTGTTTGTCCCAAACTGATCCACGCCCGGAAGAGGACACTCGATCACAAACCTCGAGGGAAGAACCAATGGAGATAGTTCGAGGAGTTCATCTAGAATGTCCCCAGTCCGCGTCTCGTCCGTCGCCAGCTGGAATTTGGCCTCCCTCGCAGATAAAGAGTCCAAGATAATGTCAGGAACTTGGAGCCCCTTTTCCTCCTTCAGCATCTTGAGGCAGTCCCGCGCCCCTTTAGTTTGACTAAGATAAACCCTCTTCTCTTCGTGAATGTCCCGCCTGGCCATGTATTCCTGAATACTTTCAAAACTCTTGGAACACTTGTTGGTCATCGCCGCGACTACCCTATGATACATCCTAGATACGAACATGATCACTCAATCAGACTAAGGGGATATGAACTCGCTAAAGGGAGAACCGGTGGATCAATTGGTGACACAAGAGGGCCGGAAAGTCTCTTGATACTACCAGACTTCAGTTGTTGCTTGATATGATGCACAAGTCCAACAAAACAAGGGTTTCTAAACGTTGCTTGATACGACACACAAGTCCAACGAAATAGAGAATGTTTACTTGGAGGAAACTCAACAAGAAACAAGAAGTGTTCTAAACAAAGAACAAAGAGATAAACTCAAATAAAATGGGAAAACTCAATAATTTATTTCGTGGCTCTTATGCCTTATTTATAGGATTACAAGTTGTAGAAATCCAAAGAAGAATGTTCTACAAACAAGGCATAGAAGACCGAAAACAAAGACCTGATTACATAAATGTGTTGAATGAAAAAAAGACTAGATCTGGTCTTTCACACGGTTTTGAATTTTCTTGGGACTCTTCTTTGACTGCTTGGTCGAAAATATTCCAAGGAATATCTTGTTTACTTCTTGGGAAAAGTTGTAAACCATAGAATTGTATGGATCCACATTTCGGCCCAAATGCAACCCAAAATAAGCCCATTTTTCAAGCATATTTTCCTTAGCTTTACTGATATTTTTGGCCCATGGAAATGACTTATAACATTGAAGAGATTGGCTTGGTTCATCAGAAAGGGAGTTGACCGATTGTATCTTCTCGGGTGGTCGAACCAGCTCGGAAGATCGAACTAGCTCGCTCAGCTCGTCCAAATGAGTGTCAATCCAGCTCCGCTCAGCTCGTCTAGGATAGTGTTATTCCAGCTCACTTGAGTATTCATCTCATCCAAGATAGTCTCAATTAGCTCATCCAGCTCCAAGGAAGTGTCGGTCAAGCTCACCTGAATGCGCACATGTCTAAATTCACAAGAACTGAAGATCACCTGGTTTGTAAATGGCATAACTCGCACATATGAACTCCGTTTGATCTGATTCTTCTTCAAGGAGATCCATAATTGATTTGAGAAAATTTTCCAATTTTTTTCTTGCATATAAGCCTTGTGGTTTGGAAGATATGAGTCAAACAATGAATATATATCTTTACTGCTTCCCATGATCAAGCCATGCATGTATGTTTTGCCTGGTGTGCTATCCATGGGCGCATCATTCCCTCCCTCTTGAAAAGGATTTGACCTCAAATCCATTTTTCCTGTATCAAAAGGAAATGAATCAGGCAAAAATAATCTAAAGAAGATGTAAAATTTAGTGAAGGGAAATCCTGGAAAGAAACTTTCTTGGAGTATTGATGTCATTTTCTTTGCGTACATGTGTCTCCAAATCTCAGGCTGATAAGCACGGTCAATGCTTTCTCTTTTCTGAGGCTGAACATTTTTATCTTGGGCACTCAAAACAAACATTAAAATACCAAGATCATATGTGCAAGACATGTACTTGTTCAAATTCGAAATCAAGAAGTCTTTTCGAAGAACATGTAGCACAAGTTTCAGCCTTTCAAAATTCACATCAAAATAAGAATTAATGATCAGAAGGGTTTCCAGGCACGTGATTAAATAATTCTTAAAGAACCATTTCTAAACATGCACAAGTTTCTCAGATTTAGAACACAAAAGATCAAGATCAGATTTGCAATAAGAATTGGCAGGTTTCAAAAAAAAATCACAACAAAAATCGGTTTCAGCTCTAAGTGATTTTTTCTGAAAATTACTAACCATAAGATCTTTCGAGGCACGTGTGGAAGAAACAAATCATTAGTGATCATTTCATGACTAGAAAAACTCAGATCAAAACCATTATCCTTAAAACAAACAAAGGTATCACAAGGTTTTCGGAAACATGAATATGGTTGTTGCAAAACAAGCTCAAATCACTTTTCAAGATGATTAAAACCTTTGAAATATTTCAAAAACTGATCAAAACTCAAAAAAATATATCAGAATGGATGTCATTGCCATTTTGAAAATTTCTTTTATCAAAAAGTTCATCAGGTTCAAACACTTTAAAAGAATTAAACATGTTTTCGAAAAAAGAATCTTTAACACAAAATTCTTTTACTTTGTCAAAACTAAAATGTTTCATATCTTGAAAACTGATATTAACAAAAAATTCAGGAAGAGAATTAATCAAATCAGATTCCTCACAGTGCTTTGTGAACAAATGAGTAGGAGTTGTGCCGGGATCAAAGCAAAGATAGTTCTCCATGTTGTTGGATGTTATTCTTGATGCTTCCTCATCAAAGATTGGACCAAATTGGTCTTCTTTATAAAATATGGGACCTAGATCATCGTCCTTGGGTCTCCTACTGTCAAGCAATGGTCCTTGATGTGGGTAGTCGAATGACTCTTCCTCAAAATCATGTTAAACTAGAACAAGACTACTCGGATGCTCCGGTTCAAAACAAGTTAGTTCATTAGTCTCTTCATCATCAAACATAAAATCAGATTTTTGAGAAGGAAGATCACATTCATCCTTACAAATGATTAAACTTTCCAAAATCTCTTCATCATATTCATCAAAAATGAGTAAAGAATTTGAAAAATCTTTTACCTATTCAAGGTTGTTTCAAAATTTACCTTTGGGTTCTTCACTGGTGAATATTGATGGTTGAGAAACTGGTGCACGTGTGGTTGTACTCTTCTTTTGAATCTTGTTGACGTCTTTAAGGATTTTTATCATCTCTTTCTCAAAGTTGTCACAGATCTCTTGGACATTAAATCGACGAAAAAGCCTCCTTTGATCATCTTCATCTCTAGATGGTTTAAACTGCTCTATGCACCTCCTGTTTGGAATCTCTTGTGGTTTTCTTTGTCTTCCCTGCACAATAACAAACCCATCGAAAGTATTCAACAAATTTCGAGATGAAGATTTAAAGATAGCTTGTTGTTGAGATTTTTCTTTGCTACTCTTCTTGTGAAGTCCAAACATCTTAACCTGAAAATTCTCAACACAAAAGGTTTACACAGATAAAAATATTCCTCACACTCTCAAGTGTTTAGATCTCACCCACTTAAGTGTTTTCTCTCAGTTTTTAGTAGTCACTCAAGAGTCTCTTCTCAAAGTTCTAAGTGAACAAATCAAGTAACCCAATGGATTTCTCCAACCACACAAGAGATGAACACAAGATAGAAAGATAAGAGAATTGGTTTTGAAATCCGTATTAACCACTCCAAAGGTAGATTTCTCCTAAACCAGCAGGACTTCTCTTCCACCACCTAGCCAAATAAATCATTTTTTGTTTTTAATAGATATCTTTTTCTTTTCTTTTTTTATTTTTTTTCTTTTTTTTTATCGAAGAATGGCGATAGGTAAGGTAGTGGCCCGGATTTGACATAAAAAGAAGAAGAAGAAGAAGAAGTGTTTTAGAAATGGAAGATGAAAAGATAATGCCGGTTGGGTGGCTCTGATACAACTTAATATGTCCTAGATACAAACATGATCACTCAATCGGACTAAGAGGATATGAACTCGCCAAAGAGAGAACTGGTGGATCGATTGGTGACACAAGAGGGGCGGAAAGTCTCTTGATACTACCAGAATTCAGTTGTTGCATAATATGATGCACAAGTCCAACAAAAAAAGGGTTTCTAACCGTTACTTGATATGACACACAAGTCCAACGAAATAGAGAATGTTTACTTGGAGGAAACTCAACAAGAAACAAGAAGTGTTCTACACAAATAACAAAGAGATAAACTCAAATAAAAGGGGAAAACTCAATGATTTATTTCGTATATCTTAGGCCCTATTTATAGGATTACAAGTTGTAGAAATCCAAATAAGAATGTGCTAAAAACAAGGCATAAAAGACCGGAAACAAAGACTTGACTACATAAATGTGTTGACTGAAAACAAAGACTAGATATGGTATTCCACACGGTTTTTACTTGTCTTGGAACTCTCCTTTGACAGCTTGGTTGAAAATATTCCAAGGAATATCTTGTTTACTTCTTGGGCAAAGTTGTAAATCATAAAAATGTTTGGATCCACATTTCGGCCCAAATGCAGTCCAAAACAAGCCCATTCGTCAAGCATGTTTTGCTTAGCTTTACTGATATTTTTGGGCCCATGGACATGACTTAGAAACTTGAAGAGATTAGCTTGGTTCATCAGAAAGGGAGTTGACCGATTGTATATTCTCGGGTGGTCAAACCAGCTCGGAAGATTGAACTAGTTCGCTCAGCTCGTCCAAATGAGTGTCGATCCAGCTCAGATCGTCTAGGATAGTGTCAGTCTAGCTCACTTGAGTAATCATCTCATCCAAGATAGTGTAAATTAGCTCATCCAGATCCAAAGCTGTGTCGGTCCAGCTCACCTAAATGCGCACATGTCTGAATTCGCGAGAACTAAAGATCACCTGGTTTGTAAATGGCATAACACCGACATGTGAACTCTGTTTGATCTGATTCTTATTCAAGGAGCTCCATAATTGAGTTAAGAAACATTTTCCAAGTGATTTCATGCATATAAGTCTCGTGGTTTGGAAGATATGAGTCAAACAATGAACATATATCTTTGCTGCTTCCCTTTATCAAGCCATGCATGTCTGTTTTGCCCGGTGTGCTATCCAAGGGCGCATCATTCCCTCCCTTTTGAAAAGGATTTGACCTCAAATCCATTTTACCTGTATCAAAAGGAAATGAATCAGGCAAAAAGAATCTAAAGAACATGTATAATTTAGTGAAGGGAAATTTTGGAAAGAAACTTCCTTGGAATATTGATGCCATTTTCTTTGCGTACATGCGTCTCCAAATCTCAGGCTGATAAGCACAGTCAATGCTTTCTCTTTTTTGAGGCTGAACCTTTTTATCATGGCACTCAAAAAAACTTTAAAATACCATGTCATATGTGCAAGACATGTACTTGTTCAAATCCGAAATCAAAGTGTCTTTCCGAAGAACATGTAGCACAAGTTTCAGCCTTTCAAAATTCACATCAAAATAAGAATTAATGACCAGAAGAGTTTCCAGGCACGTGACTTCATAGTTCATAAAGAACCATTTCAAAACATGAACAAATTTCTCAGATTTAGAAACACTTTATAAACATGCACATGCTCGGCTGCGCCCCGGGAGAATGGACTAACTGTTCCTCCAAATGCTCAGACTGCTTTGACCTTGACCTCTTCTTGCCACTCTTCCGTTTGGATTTTGAATTTCTGCGGATCAACCCATCTTCGGACTCCACTTCTTCCGCAATAGGAGTCTCAGAGCCGAGGTTCACCTCAGTCCATGTTGTCGCTTGGTCCCGCGAATCCAACGCGTCCAGCACCGTTAGAAGATTGGCATCCTGGAGATTGACCCATTCAAGTTCACTCTTGAATAGCAAGCTAAAGTCCGGAATGTCTTTCATCGCTGAAGCACCCTTCTTCTTCCTACTGTTTTGATTGGTCGGTTGAATGGGAACGAGTTTAAGCCTTGGCCCGCGAGTCTGCTCGCACGGAAGATTAGATATCCAGTCAGCTACGATCAACAATTCAACCACGGTCAGATGAAACCTGCAAACAAGTTCTTCTAAAAGGAAAGAATAAAATGAGCACCTCTAAAGATTCGCTCATGGTTACTCCGGATCCGTCTGCGAGTAAGGCGTGACCACTTTTCTTGACTGAGAGCCGCGATCTTCAATGCGTTTAGGAAGAAATCTTTGGGCTAAGTTAGCATATTAGGATGAGTAACTGCAAAAACAAAAACAAGAAAAGATACGACAAGATTAGCCAGTGAAGCGATCAAATATTTGCTCGGTGGAATCAATCTAACCAAGCCGAGGACTCCATCGAACGAGATATTTATCACTTGGTGGTTCTTCAAAAGCCGCCGTATCGTATCGCCCAATGCGGAGTTTTTTTCGGATGGCCGGTCAGAATGTTCAAACCGGGTCTCATTCGCAGCGAGAACAAGCCGTCGGGTTGAGCGCTCGTCATCGTCATTTCTTCAAAGACCCTCACGCTCATCGACACATCGATCTCGGCGGCCATCACCATGAGCGCGACTGCGATGCACCAAGTACCCACGATCATCTGGGTAATCGCTACTCTCCGACGAAAGGAGTACGATGTAACGAGCCTCGAGATCGGGAACCATAACTTTGTCCTTCTGAAAAAGGACTTGTATACGCATTGATAACCGATCGGCGGAGTCCATGGTTGCTGATCGTGTCTCGGGATTATAAACGTGACTCCACACCACCACTGGATCGAAGAACAGACTGGACGCTTCCGACAGTCGACCAAGTACCTCGAACATCTCCCCAATTCTGCCCTTCAACCACCGACAGCGAACAAGACTTGGATCTAAAGTGGGTAAATGCTCAAAGGTTCCCGTCTCATGGTACTTGATCGGGTGTAGCAATTTTTCATCCGGCAAAACTAGCAGTTCGTCGCTTACTGTTACTCGCAGTCCCATGTTGGGCCTCCTTCCAGGTGCACCAACAGGTGAAGCAAGGTTATCTTCATCAACCATCGCTTGACTGTCGCTGTCGCCCCTTTGTAACCTCTCTGAATCAGCAACCAACAAACATTGGGATAGGTCGAAACCTTCCATATCCCTTAGCGAATCTGAATGAGCCATCAAAGAATCGTTGACAGGAGACGAAACAATCGCCTTCCCTTTCTTGGCTTCGGACAACATAAGCTTAGATCCGGTACTCATTGGCGAGACAAAGCAAGTCGTAGAGAGAGAAAGCAAAAATAGAGAGAGAAAGAAGATACATGAGGTCGCGGAGAGAAAATGGAGAGAAATATCCGGAGCCCCCTATTTATTGAAAAAAGGACGGAACCCTAGGATTTGGCAATGATTACCGTAAATGGGCCTACTGGGCCTAGAGAGCGGTGATCCCACTTCCCGAGTTAAACCAGACATCGCCTCAACTCAAACCTTAACCAGACAGACCGAGTCGCACTAATCCGTTCTCGATCGAGGCGAGTAAATATTGATCTAGATGAGTCGACCTAGGAAGTAGGGCCAACTAAAATTTGGGCAACCCCAACAAGGGTTGCTCGCTCCAGACTTTTTCCCTCTGAACCAGATTCAAAGGATTCGTCCGAAGTTATAGGTGCATCCCCTTCGAACGAACTAAGGGGTTATTGTTGGAGATGGATTGCATCACTCTACAAGGCCCATCGGACAAAAAGAACGGCCCAACTGTCACAGTCGTTCAGACAAGAAGATAACATCGGCTCGGCGCAAAGCTGACCTCGAGCAAACGATATCGTAATACCAAGAGTTCCATCGAGCAAACTAAGCTTGGCGCCACGAGCTGACAAAGCCAAACTCCATCTAGGCTAAGTTGATCGACTGCTTAGCCCACGAAGAGATCCTGGCCCATTAACGTCAAAAGACGAATTAGGGCGAACATGGAGGACGAGAAGTGATACAATAAAAATTGGATCTTGCTACTTTCAAGTTACAGTTGTAGTTGTTGTATTTGAGATTCAATTCTGGAGGACCGTTTTACACTATATCTTATGAGTTTTAATTTCTTAGCTAAAACTTTCAGATTTAACAGAGAACAAGGTAAAAATAACAGATAGCAAGGTACAGTTTGAGTTGTTTTTATTTGAGGAAAAGCTAGCCTAGGGTGATTTAACGGGTTTTAGATATCATTAAGCCACACAATTATTCAAGTTCGGTTTAGGAACAAGCCCAGAACATAGATCAATGACGAACAGCCCATTGTCGTGGCGCTTGTTCCTTTCAGAGAACAGCCCCGAAGATTAAGTTGTCGTTTGGTCCGAGTTATGTCTATGAACAGTAACGATCAGGTCTATTCAGTTCATATTACACCCTAATATCTACTTTCGCTGATTAGGGATATAATACTTATTCTAAACAGCTCAGACCATCTATAACACGGTTAATGAATAGATGAAACCCTAGATCTAACATAAAGTGATTAGATTTATGTTAGCATTAAGTTGGGTTTAGAATAAAGGCCATCAATGAACATATAACTTATTTATGTGTAGCTTAAATATATCTAACACCCTAACACCCTAAACTACCATTATCAACTACTCAGAAATCATGGCAATAAACACAACAAGCAATACTGAATAATACTCCATTAATCGAAATCAAAAACTAAAATAGGGTTCAAGAAATCTTCTCAGAAATGCAAGAACAAGGTTTAGATTTCTCTCTCCCTTACAGAGTATTGAATCAATCGAGTTTATGCTGAAAAGTATGAGAGAAAATTGAACTGAAAGAGTCTAGGTCTAATAATGGTCATGCCTCCGAATTATAAGGCTTTTGTGGCAGCTGGAAAGAGGAAAAAGTATAATTAGGGCAAAACCCAAAAGATTCTGCAGTTTCCTAAAATATCTCCCGCGGTAATCAAGGCTCTGCTTGATCTATGGGGTTGTTCTCCGGGATATAATTCAAAAATTTCCCCTTTTCTTCATGTTTCCCTCCAAAGTTCTACAGCCTCTTTTGTACCTTAAATGTCTCGATAGAGCTGTAAGTACCCTATAATTGCATGATAAAGATCAATAAATCACAACTAAAGTATGCTAAAAACATACTATATCAAATTCCCCCAGACTTTGATCTTTGTTTGTCCTCAAACAATTTCAAGCATTAGAACATGCTAGATAGGACTCAAGATGTGGGAACTCTCCTATTCTCAGTAACCATTCATTAACCACAAATCTCTGAACCGTACAAGCTGTGCATCTAAGACCGCACACCCTTACCAGAACACCCCTGACTGCTGTTCAAAATCGGCTCCATACTCTGTGTGTCAAACCTGCAATGTTACACCTTTCTAACAAAACTCCTTATATCAAATTAAGGGTGGCGTGAGCATATCTTATCACAACACTAGACATGGTAGACGATGCTAGGTATGAACATGCTTTTGTCTGTTGTGGGGATGCAAGTTTTAGTGGTTACCATTTTCTGTAGAGGCATGTAGGGGATAACACAAAATTGTAAGAGAGGATGGATCCATTGATCTCCACAGCCTAACTCGTTTTGCTTGTTCTCCCCACCTTGATCTCTCAAACTTGTGCCCCGCCAATATGTTTTCCCCTAGTCAGAGACACTGTTTCTTCCTCTCTCAATCATCAATGAAAATAGATAACATTTTTTTAACTGAATAATAATGATGATGATGATGATGAGAGAGGATATTTACAAATATGTTTGGTGTCTCTGATGGTTCTGATGCCCTTCTTTTGATTTTCTTGGTCTCCTTGCTCCTTACTTTAGAGAACAGTCGAATGATTTTTCTGATTAGCTTGTTCTCATCGACTGCCTCGTTCTATTTGCCATGATCTTTCGGCCTCACCCTTGATCAGTGGTTTAATGCAGCAAAAACGAGTTAAGGTTGCGTTGATCCTTTTCTATTCGACCCTTTTGCACAATTCTACACATATGACAATTATAATTACAAAATGCATGAAGGTGGAATGAAGGTTATGGGTTTTAGGGTGGGAACCAACTAAAGCTGAGCCAGCCACTCAAGAACAACAAGATGGCTGAAAGAATAAGGAGTCCTGAATGTGATCTCGTTTCCCTGCTCTAGTGTTGATCATTCTAAGCATTCAGTCAAAATTAGGCTCAAGTTAGATGGAGTTAAGTTATACAAGTATACCATTACAAGCAGAAGGCTTCTAGAGAACAAAGTGATGATGTCAGGGTGTTCCAGGTTCAAATGTAGGTCTTTCGTTACTGCAAAGGTCTCTGGATAAGATAACTAAAAGCACACAGAGGTTAATGATCATCATAAAATAGGTTCCTAGTTCCCACAAAGTTAGACTAACTCAATAAATCACAGCAGACTCGATAGAAGCAAATAAGAAAATCCTAAAAACAAAGCATAAAAAAATAAGTAGCAAAGCACACAACATAAGTGCCTCCCCCAGACTTACTTCACACCGTCTCTGGTGTGAAATAGAATCAAGGAAGGCCACCTTGTTTTTTTTTTCGAGTCACTTACCTGGCAGGGAAAAACCTCAGAGAACAGGGTCACCTTGGTGGGTTTCCTCCCACCATGCGCTTAGTTTAAGTCATTAGCTTGACTTGGGCTGGAGGATCAAGGGGAAGAGGAATCGCGAATCGCTTAAGGGAATTTCTTCGCCTTCTGCGATAGTTTTTTCAGGAAGATATGGCTTCAAACGCTGACCATTCACAATGAACTCACCTCCTCTTGTGTCCAACAACACAACAGCTCCGTAGGGTCTGACTTCCTTGATGGTGAAGGGGCCAGACCACCTTGATTTCAACTTACCAGGGAACAGCTTCAGCCTTGAGTTGAACAGCAGAACAAAGTCGTTTGGTGAAAAACTCTTGTTGATGATCCGCTTGTCATGATACGCCTTTGTTCTTTCCTTGTAGATTTTGGAGCTTTCATATGTCAGATGCCTAATCTCCTCTGGCTCGTAGAGCTGAATGGAACGCCTTTGTGCTGCAGTCTTGATATCAAAGTTGAGTAACATCAGAGCCAAGCTGCCTTGTACTCAGGCCCATATGTAGGTTACACGCTTTACCATAGACCAGGTTGTAGGGGTGGTCCCAATAGGTGTCTTGTAAGCTGTTCTGTATGCCTAGAGAGCATTGTCTAGCTAATGCCCAGAGAGCATCGTCTAGTTTGAGCGACCAATCCTTACGCGTTGTGCTCACTGTCTTCTGAAGAATGCTCTTGATCTTTCTGTTTGAGACCTCGACTTGACCACTGGTCTGCGGATGGTAAGGGGTTGCTACCTTGTGCTTGACACCGTTTTTCTTCAACAAACCTTGAAAAACCTTATTGATGAAATGAGTGTCTCCATCACTGATAACCACTCTAGGAATCCCAAATCTTGGAAAGATAATGGTTTTAAATATCTTGACCACCACTCTATCATCGTTTGTGGGGCTGGCCAGCGCCTCAACCCACTTGGACACATAATCCACTGCGACCAAGATATACTCATTCTTGAATGACTTAAAAAAGGACCCCATGAAGTTTATTCCCCAACAGTCAAAGACCTCGATCTCCAAGATGAAATTCTGAGGCATCTCGTTCCTCCTACTAATGTTCCCTTGTCTTTGACATGCGTTACACCTTGAGATGAAGGCGTGAGCATCCCTAAACATCATTGGCCACCAAAAGCCAGCTTGAAGTACCTTCGAAACTGTCTTGGAGGTCGCAAAGTGCCCATCATAGGAAGAACCGTGGCAGTGATGTAGTATCCCTGGAATCTCTACTTCAGCTACACATCTCCTGAACACTCCATATTTGCAATGTCGATATAGGTATGGCTCATCCCAAAATTAATGGCGAGCATCTCTCAAGAACTTCCTTTTCTTATTACCAGTAAACTACAATGGCTCTTTCTCAGTAGTTAAGTAATTTGCAATCTCAGCGAACCATGGTAGATTTGGGTACCTCTTCTTGATCGCTGCTACAAATTGTTCTGGGTCGGGGGAACAAGCATCGGAGAGCAGGGCCTCCCTTGTTCCGCATAGGTTGATCGAGTACACGTGTTCAACAGGATGAATTTCGTCGAGAGCAGTTTGTTCCTCGATTTTCATTCTGGACAAATGATCTGAAACACCATTCTCAATGCCTTTCTTGTCCTTGATTTCTAGATCAAACTCCTTGAGAAATAAGATCCACCTCAGCAAATGTGGCTTCGCGTCTTTCTTTGTCAACAAGTACCTCAAGGCTGCGTGATCAGTGTGTACTATCACCTTGGAGCCAACCAAATAGGATCTGAATTTCTCAAAGGCAAAGACAATCGCCAAGAGCTCCTTCTCAGTGGTTGCATAACGACATTATGCTTCATCCATGGTTCTACTCGCATAATAGATTATATGCAGCTTCTTATCTTTTCTCTGACCCAACACTGCTCCCACTGCGAAGTCACTGACGTCTTTCAAGGTCATAGTCTGGTTGTTGCACAATCAGACCACTGATCAGGGCACCCTTGATCGTATGAAACGCAGTCAAGCAGTCGGTGTCAAAGTTGAACTTGGTCTTCTTGTAGAGCAATCTCGTGAGTGGTCTCACGATTTTGGAGAAATCCTTGATGAATCTCCTATAGAAACCAGCGTGTCCCAAGAAACTTCTGATACCCTTGACTGAGTTAGGTGGCTGTAAGCTCATCATCATCTCGATCTTTACCTTGTCTACCTCGATCCCCTTTTCAGAAACCTTGTGACCAAGCACCATTCCATCTTTCACCAGGAAATGGCATTTCTCCCAATTCAGCACGAAGTGCTTCTCTTCACATAGATGCAATACCCTGCACAAGTTTGACAAACAAACAGAAAACGAGCTCCCATAGAAACTGAAATCATCCATAAATACTTCCATAATATCCTCAATTAAGTCAGTAAAAATGGACATCATACAATGTTGAAACATTGCTTGAGCATTACACAAACCAAAGGGCATGCGCCTATAGGCGAATGTACCATAAGGGCAAATGAACGTCGTCTTCTCTTGATCATCTGGATGGATGATAATCTGAAAGAAACCTGAATAACCATCTAAAAAGCAGTAGTATGGATGGTTAGCCAATCTCTCAAGCATTTGATCTATGAATGGAAGTGAAAAATGATCCTTACGAGTTGCAACAATTAGTTTTCGAAAATCAATGCACATGCGATGTCTAGTTACAGTCCTAGTAGGTATCAACTTATTTTTATCATTTGTTATCACAGTGATTCCACCTTTCTTAGGGACTACATGAACATGGCTAACCTCCTCTGATGCTCTATAGAAGTCATCGATTCATCTTCTAGATGTGTCCTATGCATGCATAAATCAGGTAAAATTTTAGGAATATCATCTAGTGAATATCATAATACCTTTCGATATTTTCTAAGTTCACACAAGAGCAAGGCAATTTCCACATTGTTCAGTTCAGAATTAACAATGACAGGGTATGTGGAGTTTGGACCTAGGAACGCATACCTAAGTCCCTTGGGTAGGGACTTGAGTTCGACTTTCGGAACCATGAGCTCGCTCCATGGGTCCTTGAGCTGGTCGATCGGAATAGTCGCTCCTACTGGTTTGGCCTGTTGTCCTTCGCTTAAGCTCAGATAGGCGACCATCCCCTCCATGCTTTAGTAGGAGTCCATCATCTTTGCATACCCAGCAACGTCTATGTTCAGGATGTTCTGCTCAGCTTCAGCCTTGATCAGTGCGATTTCAACTGAATCATCGGCTAGGATCTCCTCAATCATTTCTTCTTGGGGTTCCAACACATCATTATCTTCATCCACAATGAAAGTCTGCCCATCCAGCATTGGTCTCTTGAGCAGTTTATCCATCTTAAACTTCATCAAGATGTCTTCTAGTTGGAGATCAATCCTCTCATTCCTCACGCCGATAATTGCACCAGCTGTGCAAAGGAAAGGACGTACCAAAATGAGTGGATCTCTGGGTTCTTCATCAATTTCTAGAACCACAAAATCGGCTGGGATCATAGTATTGCCGATTTGGACATTGAGATTTTCGAGAACACCCACTGGCAGCTTGATTGATCTGTCAACGAACACCAAAGATATCCTGGTCTGCATGAACTTGGTAAATCTCAGACGCTTAGCAACAAAGTAGGGCATAAAGTTGACACTGGAGCCTAGTTCACATAGAGAGCAGGCAAAGTAGTCTCTCCAATCTGGATCGAGAGAACAAACTTGCCTGGATCACCCAGTTTCTTGATCGCCTTGTTCTGCAGCACAACATTGCATTCCTTAGAGACCAACATCACTTCGCTGTCCCCTGATACCTTTCCTGAGATCAACCCATTCATAAAACTTTGCATTGAGGGCATCATCTGGATCACATCAAGCAGAGGGAGTTTGATCGTCAACTCTTCAAGCATCTTTGAACACTTTATTTCCTCATGGTCCTTATGAGAATTCTTTGCTGAAACAGGATAGGGCACCTTAGGGATGTAGAGCCGAACAGGAGGAGTCTCGGCAGGAGTAACATCCACTTTGGGAACAGCCTCTGGGGGTTGTTTGCTCTTTTGTTCTCCAACCGGAACACCCTATGTAGGTTGTTCTGCCTCCTTCTGCTTTCCTTTTTCAGCTGCAGTAAATCTTCTAGGTATTGGGTCTGTGAGTTGCTTTCCACTTCTCATCTCAACTGCATTACAATCCCTGCGATTCTTATCAGTTTTTCCAAGAAGTGTCCATTGCTGCCTCTTGACACTTTCAGCTGTTTGAGCTAGTTGTACATCGATCTGCCTCATGTGGCTGCTCACAGTGTCATACTTAGTATTCAGCTCGGTAAACATGTTGTCCATCTTGTTGTTGATCTTTGTGGTAGCCTGGTTCAACGTCTTTACTTGAACCTGTTGACTCTGGAGCAGCTGATGCATCATGTTCCCTAAGACCTTGAGCTCGTCCTGCTGTCTGCTTGATGCTGTTGGAGCAGTTTGCTGATTGCTCTGCTGCTTCTGCTGGTTATGGTGTTGCTCCTGGTTCTGGAAACGGTTCTGAGACTGACTAAAGACGAAGGTCTTTCCCTGAAAATTCTGTGGAAACCTTCTTTGCTGAGCAGCATCTTGAGCTTGATTGTTCTGGGCTTGATCCCCAGGGTTCTCTACGTTGTTGCTCCGGTAAGAGAGAAGGTTGGGGTTGTTCCTGTTGTTTGAGTTATTGTATTAGTTCATTTTCTGAACATACCCTTGACCGTTGATGTAGAGCACTTCCTTGTGATCATCTCCTTTTTGTCCATCTTTTGCGGCCTGGTCCTTAGCTATATGCTTAGGTGTAGCTTCCTCCATATACAAGACTTAACATTCGTTGCTCTTGAGGAGCAGATCAACCTTGGCAGTGAGTTCATCTTTCCATTGAGCATCAATGTTGTTGACTTTCTTGGAGTGATTAGTCTCTGGGTTCTTGTTGGTTGAGCTAGCAGCCATGCTCTCTATCAGCTTAAGCGCTCCTTCAGTAGTTTGAGTCATGAAATCTCCCTTGCTCGCAGATTTCAAGGCATTGCGGAACTCCCAGTCCACACCATCATAAAAAATCCCTAGAATGTAGTCTTGATCAAACTCGTGATGAGGGCACTCTCTGAGTATGTCATTGAATTGCTCTCATGCTTCATTAAAGGGTTTGTTGGAATGCTGCTTGAAAGAGGAAATCTTGTTTCTGAGAGCAGACGTTTTTGCCTTGGTGTAAAAGTGACTCAAGAAGGCAGCTTGAACCTGCTCCCATGAAGTGAGAGAGCCAGTAGGCAGTGATTTCAATCACCTTGATATCTTATCTGCAAGAGAGAACGTGAACAACATACACTTGAGAAAGTCAGGTGAAACCCCATTTGAGCGAGTCATAGCACATATCTCCTCAAAGGCTTCGATGTGTTCCATTAGTATTTCTGCCGGGAGACCATGAAACATCTTTCTCTGCACCAGAGAGATCATGGAGGCCTTGATCTCGAAATCTTGCCGAGCACAGGGTGGAGGAAAAATGGCTGAGCGAGTGGTTGGAAAGTTTCGAGGAAGAATCATTTTTCCAATCTGAGTTGGTTGCTCCTATTGCTGCTGCTGAGAAGCCGCTTGTTGAGCTTGCAAGGCCTGTTGCATTTGCTGCATCTGATGTTGCATCAGGGCCATTGCAACAGTGAGATCATGCTCATTGTTGCTATCGTCCATGTTGGCTTGAGTAGGTCTTGATTGAGTTCAGTTGTTCCTTTATAATCTTGCGAGTTCTTGATTGATGAGGGTGATTAATGGACTTGAAGTGTTGCTTAGAGTATTTCTACTTGACATACACCTGGAACATCATCTGCAAACAAGAAAATAGAGCAAGTTAGATGTCTTAGACAAAGTATAAAACCAAGAAAATATAGGTAAAAGCTGGTCTCCATCGCAACGGCGCCAAAACTTGATACACTAAAAATTGGATCTTGCTACTGTCAAGTTAACAGTTGTAGTTGTTGTAATTGAGATTCAATTTCAGAGGACCGTTTTACACTATATATTATGAATTTTAATTTTTTAGCTAAAACTTTCAGATTTAACAGAGAACAATGTATAAATAACAGAGAGCAAAGTACGGTTAGAGTTGTTTTTAATTTGGGGAAAAGCTAGCCTAAGGTGATTTAACGGGTGTTAGATATCATTAAGCCACACAATTATTCAATTTTGGTTTAGGAACAAGCGAAAAACATAGATGAATGACTATAACAGCCCACTATCGTGGCGCTTGTTCCTTCCAGAGAACAGCCCCGGAGACTAAGTTGCCGCTTGTTTCGAGTTCTGTCTATGAACAGTAACGATTAGGTATATTCAGTTCATATTACACCCTAATATCTACTTTCGCTGATTAGGGATATAATATTTATTCTAAACAGTTCAGGCCATCTATAACACAGTTAATGAATAGATGAAACCCTAGATTTAACATAAAGTGATCAGATTTATGCTAGCATTAAGTTAGGTTTAGAATAAAGGTCATCAATGAACATTCAACTTATTTATTTGTAGCTTAAATAAATATAACACCCTAACACCCTAAACTAACAATATCGACTACTCAGCAATCATGGCAATAAACACAACAAGCAATATTGAATAATAGTCCATTAATCAAAATCAAAAACTAAAAGTAGGGTTCAAAAAATCTTCTGAGAAATGCGAGAACAAGGTGAAGATTTCTTTCTCCCTTACAAAATATTGAATCAATCGAGTTTATGCTGAAAAGTATGAGAGAAAATTGAGCTGAAAGAGTCTAGGTCTAATAATGGTCGTGCCTCCCTTTTATAAGGCGTTTGTGGCGGCTGGAAAGATGAGAAAATATAATTAGGACAAATCTCAAAAGATTCTGCAGTTTCCTAAAATATCTCTCGCGGAGATCAAGGCTCTGCTTGATTCTGGGGTTGTTCTCCGGGAAAGAATTCAATTTTTTCCCATTTTCTTCATGTTTCCCTCCAAAGTTCCACATCCTCTTTTGTGCCTGAAATGTCTCGAATAGAGTTGTAAATACTCTATAATTGCATGAGAAAGATCAATAAATCACAACCAACGTATGCTAAAAACACACTATATCAAGAAGCCTATAAAAGAAGATGAGAAGAGCCTAAAGGGGGAGAGACTATTTTTTGGAGATCTAAGAGCATCTCCAATGGTTGGCTTCATTTTTATCTTCAAAAGTTCACTTTCTTCAAAATGAAGAAAAAATGAAGCAACTTTTGCTCCAATGGTCTACTTCATTTTCTCTTTGCAAAAAGAATATTCTAAGTATATTCCTTCTTTACTTTATCATTATTTTTAACCAACACTTTTTACTTTTTCATGTTTACAAGTTTTACCCAACTATTTTGTTTTAACAATATTTCAACATGAATATCATTTTATACAAATCTAACATTATCATATAATAAAAATTATTACACAAAATATAAATAAATAAATAAAAACATTAGATTTTATAAAGAAGCATCATACATATGTTATTCCCACACATGATTAATTAATCGTTCCGAAGTGCAAAATGAACTTCTTGATCTTTGATTCTTCTAAATCGACCAAGAAACTCTTGAAAACGACTATCCTCATGTTCTTCGATATCAACCTCTATAGGTGGAAATTCTCTGGCAACTTCAATTGGTGCATCGAGATCACGCTCGTCCTCAATTATCATGTTATGTAATTATACAAGTTGTCATGATATCATGTATCACTTTTTTTTCCAAAAACGAATTGCCCTTTCACAATTGCATAACGTGATTGTAGAACTCCAAAAGCACGTTCAACATCTTTTCGACATGCTTCTTGTTGTGTAGCAAAATATTGCTTTTTGAACCTCTTGGCTCATAAATAGTTTGTACTATAGTCGACCATTTTGGATATATACCATCGGCTAAATAATATCCCATATTATATTCATTTTCTTGAATAATATAATTAGTAGGAGACGCAATACCTTGAGCGAGATTGGAGAAGAGATGAGAAGATTCCAGTACATTGATATCATTGTTTCTGTCCGGATGAGAAGATGTTGTTTAAGTTTTATATGTTTAGTTTGGTATTATTAATTATGTTTTTCTTTTTTTATATTAATTATGTAATTTTGTTTTTTATTAGTGAAAGTTTTTAGTATATTAAATATTTTAAATTAGTATGGTGAAAAAGAATTGAAATTAGAAATTAATTGGGCTATATTAAAGTATTTAATTTATTTTAGTAAAAGATAAGAACAAGTAAAAGTTGAGAATCAATTTACAATTAAAAAAGTTCATCTTCAAAAAATGAAGATGTGAACAGTATATCTTTAAATTTGAAGCAATACTGTTCATGACTTCATTTTCAAGTAAAAAATGAAGTAGGGTTAGAGCAAATCTTGCTTCAAAATGAAGCAAAGAGTGAAAAATGAAGTGGGGTTGGAAATGATCTAACTAAATACTTGTATCTGATCATTAATCTTACTGAAACCATTACTTTCAAGTTGTAATAACGCTTTCGAGCTAAACCCTCAAATCAAGTTCGATCTACTTTTCATCCTATTGATCTAGCTCAAACTTAACATTACATTCGTTTATATATTAAGCTGGCGCACTGCTGGAATAATTGTCGCCTTGTGAGGCAAGTTAAATCCTATTTTAGTTCAATGGAAGTCCCACATGGACTGTTGTTGAGACATTTTGTGTAGCAATTGGGTATACATCACCTGCTCTCTCACTTGGATTGTTACCATCTGACATTTGATGGTTTTAAGGCTACTGAGATGTTTCAAGAAGGTAGATGGTTCTAAAAATCGGTTTAGGGAATGCATAGGCGAAACGATTTTCATAAAATTTGATTCACAACATTCAAATCAGAATAAACTGTTTTAAATAGTTTAAACCAATTTATACTAGTCTAATTTGTTAGATTAAGCACTAATATTAATATAAATTTTTCAAAATTTTATTTTATTTTGTATAACTAATTTTGATAATTAATAGAATAATTTTATAACTAAAGCCAAAAATAAAATATCTTATATAAATGTTAAATATATATAAATAAATCAATAATTCGTTAATGTTTAATAACCCTAAACTTCGGATAGTCCGTCTAGTCATTAGTGCTTTACAAAACATCTAGTTCACGCCTAGCGATTTTTTGATCATTAGAAAATACAACTGTTTGAAAAACTTTTGAAAAAATGTAAATAAACTTCTCAAATATATATAATTTTGAGCTAAAAAAGAGCATAGACACTGACATAAATGGATGATATTTGGAGCTAAAGAGAGCAGAGAGAGGATGAAAATTATTTAGTTACAAGAAGGATGTGGCCTGTGTTAGATTCACCATTCAAATTCAGTTCAGTTCTTCTTCATCTGATTCAGCTGCTCATGTCTTTGTATGTATTCTTGACCTTCTCAAACAGAACCTCCCTGAAAAAGGTAGGATAGAAAAACTGTGTTTCATTTTCTCAATAAACATTAAATGAGACCAAGCACGGGTTATTGGTGAATTGCTTTACCTATCTGGCTTGAAGATCAGGTTTGTGTATGCAAACCACTGTTGTAAAAAAAAAACAGAATCAAAAGCTAAGTTGTTTTCACTCATGCCATGTAGCATCTATTAATGATTCAAAAATCTATAACAAGTACAAAAATGATACAAGTAGAAAGAGACTCACCCCTGTGTAACCAATGCGTACAAGTTCAGAGACACCTGGAACCACTGGAAGCCTGTCGATTGCCTGTTTTTTCTTCTCAAAATGTCTAGTCAAAGAAAAGGAACTTAACAGCAAGGGCTATGATATGGGGATGAGGTACACACACAGAGGAGACTGTGATAAATGAAAGAAACTTTATTGATTTTATTGTTACTAATGAGAAATGCTGATACAGAATATCCCTTAGCGCTCGATTTGTATTGTAACATGACTGATGTTGTACTCCCTGCGGATGTAATCAATGACCTTGTTGAGCACCATATCTGCATCTGCTTCTGGTCTGATATTGACATGGCAAGCAAGCAGCACTTTTCCCACTGTGATTGCCCAAATGTGAAGCTCATGAACAGCCACCACTTCTTGCATTTCCAGCAAACCCTTTTCCAGTTTTGTAGCGTCAATCTCTCTGGGTGTACTCTCCATCAACACCTCTAGAATGCTTCGAATCATGTTGATGGTTGTTCCCAAGACAATAACCGAAAAGACAAGAGTGCAGATCAGATCAACTATTTTCCATTTTGGGTTGTACCAAATGATAGCTCCTCCGATCATAACTCCAACGCTCTGGATGGAGTCCCCAAGGACATGAAGATAAGCTCCCTGAACATTGATGTTCCTCTTTCTCTTCTCTTTATCCGCCACTTGAGGCTTTGATTTGTCCAGCAATTTCTCAGAAACATCCCCATGAGCGTCGTGGTGCTTGTCCTCTCCATGAGTATGACTGTGTTCATGATGGTGATGAGTGGTAACAGTCACCCCACCGTGGTTGTGATGGTCATGACCATGGCTGTGTCCATGGCCATGACTGTGACCATGATCATGGCCGAGCAGAACAGCCATTATGATATTCACAAGTAGGCCAAACGCAGAAACAAGGAACATAAGGAATCCATTAACCTCAGTGGTTTCAGTAAGAAGTCTGATAATGGCTTCATAGACGAGAATACCAGTGAGCAACCAGATGAGCTGGATAGAGACAAGAGCTCCGAGAATCTCAATCCTGAAAAACCCATAAGTCTGCCTAGGAGTGGCTTCCCAGCCAGCAGCCCACAAGGAGAACAAGGAGATGGCAAAGGCAGCAACATCAGAGAGAAGATGAGCTGCATCGGTAAGTATAGCCAAGCTATTAGCTTTGATCCCACCAAAAACTTCAACGGTCATGAATAAAAGACATAACACGACCGCGATACAGAGCTTGCGCAAGGAAGCATTGCGTTCCTGGGCATCACCAGAAGCATTGTTAAGATCTGAGAACCTACATGGTGCTTCTCCACAGGATTTACTTGCCCCAAGAGTTGTCCTTTCTTGATCAGATGTTCCTACATTGACCTCAATAATGTGACAGTGTTTGGGGCTTGAGGTCGTCATCTGAAAAGAAGAAAAAAAAAGGATAAGTATACACACAAAAAGCAACTTTATTATCTAGAAAGATCAAATCAGAGGACATGTATCCCACTACTAGTCTAGTAGTGAAGAAGAGGAGAAGAATCTTCAGACACACACATATGACAGAATATATATATATATATATAAACAAGCTAGTCAACGCTTACACATGATATATATATAGTAATAATCATCATCATTACCAGAGTCAAAACCCTATTTAAATATTACAACTTAAGAGATTTAACAAAAAGACACTGATTCAGTCAAAGTGTCACAATCAGACAGAACAGTTCCATATGTCACAATCTAGAAAACCATAAAAACGATATATTAAGCTAGAGAGATGCAACGGCAACCACGTACTCCAGACCCTAGACAAGGTGAGGAAGAAAGGGTTCATAAGAA
>CAJHQP010005729.1:0-43640 GCA_905132765.1 Moricandia arvensis | reverse complement strand
CTCTTCGTTATATTCGGGTATCATATTAACATCCACCTCTCTTTTGGCTTTTCTAAAGCTAAAGGTTTGAGTTTTATTGTGTTTGCTGATTATAGTCTCTTTTATCTTTGTTAGTATAAAGAGGTTATCGGAAAAGGCGCTTTCAAAACAGTGTATCCTTTCATTACTTCTGAGACAAAAGAGTATTCTTTGTAATAAGAGATGTTTTGTTTTATGTTTCTGCATCTTTTCTTTGTTTGTAACCTTAAACTTGAAGTTACCAGTTACAAGGCTTTCGATGAAGTTGATGGGATTGAAGTTGCTTGGAACCAAGTGCGAATTGATGATGTTTTGCAGTCTCCTAATTCTCTGGAGAGGCTCTACTCTGAAGTGCGTCTTTTGAAATCACTGAAGCACAGTAATATCATCAGGTTTTACAACTCGTGGATCGATGATAAGAACAAGACTGTTAACATCATAACTGAGCTTTTCACTTCAGGGAGTCTCAGACAGTACGTATCTTATCTCCCTTCCTTCCTCTCTACCACACAACACTTTATCTTGTCTCTTTTTTCCCATGAAGTAATCTTTTTGGTTTTAGTTACCGCAAGAAACACAGGAAGGTGAATATGAAGGCTGTCAAGTGTTGGGCGAGACAGATTTTAATGGGTTTGAGATATCTTCATGGTCAAGAGCCACCCATTATACATCGTGATCTCAAGTGCGATAATATCTTTATCAATGGGAACCATGGAGAAGTCAAAATAGGAGATCTTGGCCTAGCCACTGTCATGGAGCAAGCTAATGCCCAGAGTGTGATTGGTACAGTTTCTGTTCCCGTTGCTTACCTATTTAGGTTTTCTCCTTTAACCAAACTTTGCAGAAGGGTTAGAATTTAATCCTGGCTATGATCTTTCTGTCACATTTTGGTTACAATGTTACCAACAGGAACCCCAGAGTTTATGGCACCTGAGCTTTACGATGAGAACTACAACGAGCTGGCTGATATCTATTCATTTGGGATGTGTATGTTGGAGATGGTGACATTTGAATACCCATACTGTGAGTGCAGAAACTCTGCTCAGATATACAAGAAAGTCTCATCGGTGAGTTAGAAACAAAGTCATATATCCCATATAACCCATGTCATTAGTTTATTGACTATAGATTGGTTCTTGGTGATTTCAAGGGGATAAAACCTGCTTCACTCTCTAGGGTTCAAGACCCAGAAGTAAAGCAGTTTATTGAGAAATGCTTACTTCCTGCATCAGAGAGGTTATCAGCAAAGGAGCTTTTATTGGACCCTTTTCTACAAGTGAATGGTTTAACGATGAACAACCCTCTGCCTCTTCCCGACATTGTAATGCCTAAAGAAGGTGCGTTTGGAGAACGTTGCCTTATGTCTGAAGGCCCTCCTGCAACACGGCCTAGTAGACCCATGTCTATGGATCTCGATGAAGACAATAACCTACCCATTGTTACTTTTAGCGACAACTCCGGATCCAGGTGTATTGAGGTCAGACGCGCAAAGAGAGGGAACTTCTTTGTCCTCAAGGGTGAAGAAAACGATGAGCACTCTGTCTCGCTAATTCTTCGTATAGTAGATGAGAATGGTGAGCGTTTTGTGTTTAAATACTTTTCTTTTGTACATTCCTAGACTCAACGTTGCTGTTTCTTGTTGCAGGACGAGTGAGGAACATTCATTTCCTGTTCTATCAAGAAGGTGACACTGCTTCAAAGGTGTCGAGTGAGATGGTGGAGCAACTCGAGTTGACTGACCAAAACGTCACGTTTATAGCAGAACTGATTGACATATTGCTTGTCAACATGATACCCACGTGGAAAACTGATGTCACGGTCGATCATCTCATCCATTCGCAACTGAACCAGAGCTCAAGAAGTCATCAGAACGAAGCTAAGCCACAGAGTCAAGAGGAGAACGCTTTTCATGATGCTTGTGAGTCGGTTAGGCACTCTTGGACCTCGGATTGCCCACGATCAGAAGAAGAGAAACAGTATGTTGATGCCATTAAAGAAGAGAACGGGAGCTCCAACCAAGAAGCAGAGGAGGCAACGGAACCAGTGAGTGTGGAGGAAGAAGAGAGGTTAAGACAGGAACTTGAGGAGATAGAAGCAAAGTATCAGGAAGAGATGAAAGAGATAGCTAAGAAAAGAGAAGAAGCAATAATGGAGACAAAGAGAAAGTTATCTCAGAAGAAGGTAGAACAAGCTGATTAAGTAGTTTTAAAACACACACAGAGACATCATTGGTGGTTTTTTCTTTTTTCTTTTCTGAATTAAATTAGTTTCTTGAACAAGAACTAGCACTTCGCTCTCCCTGAAAGTGTAGAAAGTTTCCCAGTGTGAAGAGTTCCTCATGGTTTTTTTGTTGTTTCTTAAACGGTGGTGATTAAATGATGTTAGAACAGGTAAGACTGGTTTTGTTTTTCATTTCTATATGTGTAGAGAGAAACTAAGATGAAGGTGATGATTCAAACATACAATGACATTGAGCATTACAAATTAAACCGAATATGTAATGGAAATTAAGTTCAATAAGGATAAGAGTTTGGAAACCAAATTATCATTAACCATAAGGAGTTTTAGAAACCAAATTATCATTAACGATAAGGAGTTTAGAAACGAGAAACAACCTAACAATATTGAAGAAGAGTTTTTTCAAAAAGCAGAGATAGGATAACAAAAGCATAAGAGGACGATCAAAAACACAATCACTGGTCTCCAGGAAGAGACTTGATGATGTCGGAATCACCAGGATCAACAATGCTGAGACATGAAACACGGAAGTACTTTCCACAAGCAGTACCCAAATCAACATTGTCGCCATTGTAATGATGAACACCAACTTTAGCAAGCATAGCGTAGTACTCAATCTCTGATCTCCTCAACGGAGGGCAATTGCTAGAGATCAAAATCAACTTACCTAACACATCAAATCATAAACAACTCCCTCTTAACGATTCGATTACTTAACACAAAACCGATCGAATTAGGTGAAGAAAGTGTTTACCTTTGGAGCTGCGAAGGGACTTGAGAACAGATTTGTAGCCAAGAGTGTACTTTCCACTCTTCATGACCAGAGCCAATCTGCTGTTGATTCCTTCATGGGACTTCTTCGTCTTCTTCGCCGCTACCATTTTCTCAACGCCGGGTTAAACAAGAAGAGAGGCCTTCGGGGAGGTGAAGCAGAAGCTGTTGGGGCGGCGCAAAATGAGAAGTTAAATAGAGAGAGACGAAGGAACCCTAAGGGTTTTTTTGTTCTTTACGTAAGATAACAGGCTCACGGCCCAGATGAAATTGACCTAAGGCCCAACATATCTACAACGCCTAATAACTCAGGATTTAGTAGGCCCAATTGAAGATCTACCTTGTCTGAAACTATGTGCCAATGTAAATCTCTTCAGGTATAAGGCCTCTCAGTCATTGACAACTTGATCAGTTATGGGCACAACCGTATGTACTATGTTAAAAATTAAATTAAAACAAACCTGGTTATTTTGTAGTAATTCAATATACGGTTTGGGTTGGAGCTTTTGGGACCATGAGATGTAGAACATGTTTGACATTAGCACCAAAAATTTGTAGAACGAGTACAATTATTTTGAGCAAAAGGTATGGTTAATCAAGATTGAAACACACTTATGAGTATGCAACTTTTGATAAATTAGAAGGTCGATTATAATTGTGTTATTTGATTAAATACAGTAAAGTGATATAATAATGAATAATTGAGAAGGTACACATTACATACGTGTATTTTGTAATTATAGAATCGATTGCGGAATCATCGGATACTAATCAAATCATTCCTTACGATTAACGGGTAATACAATTATCCCCATCATATCTCACGAGTCATGCGGTGTTGGCCCTATACTATTCCATTTAACCGACTCATCCTTCTACATGATTGTTCGAGCTATAAGTAAATAAAAGTAATTATTTGGAAGTAAGTAAAGTAATTTCTTAGAAAAAAAAAATCATTATCTAGATCAGCATAGTTTTAAGTAAGCTTTTTCTATGTAGCGAGAAAGAGAAAGTGTAAAGCTTTTGAACATTTGTATGCATTAGAACCTTCGGCTAAAAAAATTAAAGCTTAACCTTTTGTTAAAACGGCACATCTTTCGGCTTCGTGTCTATTGTGTAGCTTCATCTTTTAAGATTGTATAATACTTAATCATGTTTTCTACTAAACCATAATAAAAAAAAGAACTTAAAGTGAAAACTGTATCATACATACATGCATTTATAAAAATAAAACTTTTATAATAAAAATTGTTATGCAAATATTAGTTGGTTTATAACTTTATATACGTCCATAATCGTTATCCAAAAATGATAACACAATTTTAACATGTTTACCCTAAAAAATGAAAGGCTCGTCTTTTCTTTTAAAATACATATAATTTTTAGTACAAAAGATCTGATTGACAAGCATGTAAGTTTGTGTCCACTATGAATTTTGCTGTGATTTTTAATGTAATTTTGGATTAAGTTTTTTTAAAAAGATACAACAAAATGTATATATACATATATATGATCAATAAAGAAAACGTAAACGAGTGTCAAATCAACCCGGGCGTGGCGGGATGGGTTATTGGATACTCTGTACATGACGAACGTAGGCTATTATTTTTACCGATTTTACGCTAAATAATAATAAACCAACCTTGCGTGATTTTTATCCTATTTCACTCTTTGTATTTTTCTCATTTATTATTCTGTATTATATATTATAATATAAAATAGCTTCAGACACTTATATCTTATTAGTTATTATAATATAGTATGTTCTTCTTCCAAGGATATAAAATTTTGAGAAGATATATAATTTCTTTTTTCATATCTCATTGGTTGAACGAGTAAAAGATGGTACCACGGTGACGACGATCAAGTTGTTGGTCTTTCTTTCTTAAAAGACGATAATTTTTCCATTTTTTACCAAATAAATTAACTTTACGAATCGCATATATCAACGGCTTTGATATTTCAGAAATCAATGAATTGATTAATAAGGTGGAAAGAATAAAGATGTTAAATTCTGTACGCACTGAGGTAACGAGTTTTTTTTTTTTTTTTTGGTGTAAATGTTGGTAACGAGTTTGTTACATTTAATACTTCATTTACTAAGCTTTTTCCCAACTCATTTGGTAAACTTTGATAATTACTTTTTCATTTAGTAAACTTTATTTACATATACAAGAGAAACAAAAAGAAAGACTAAGAATAACAAAATCCAGACCTAACCATATTATCTTTCACTTCTCTACTCTAAAAAAGCGTACATGCAAACCAAAAATAATTAACCAAAACAACTAGAAGAGGTCAAACATCTACTGTTGTTTTGTGTATGAGTACATGCAATACATTATATTGTATAATGTACTCTAGAGAGGGAGAAAAGGAGAGTGCGCATGATCATGGAGACAACAAGGCTTGTATACCAATGTCGTTGTGTTTTCTTGAAGGACCAGAAGCTGGAACAGGGAAGTGTCTTGGCATGAACCCCAAGAAATGACCTCTCCTCATGGTATTTTTGTTGTGATCATAATTAGGGTTTCTGTAGAAAACGCTTGATGGTGACGAGGCTCTCGAGGCGTCGCAGTGGTGAAGGAAGAAGAAGCAGATGATCAGAAGAAGAAGTGCTTGTGGGTTAAATGATAATCTTTTTCTCCAATAATGTGAATGTGTAGTAACCATTTCTTGATTTCAAATCTGAATAAGAGAAAGAGATCAATAGAGGCGTTTTTGTTTGTTTTAATGTGAGTGAACTGGGTTTTGGTTGAGGATTTTTGATGGAGTAAAAGATGGCAAGTAGTAGTGAGATCAGCAGATTCAGTGAGAGAGAAGAGAGAGATGAGCTTTTGAAAGCAACCCCTTTTGAATAAGTCTTTCTTTGGCTGGAACAATTATAATGGCAAGTAAAACTAAATAAAGGTAAGGGGAAGTACTGAACATTCATTTATTGCATTTTATAGATTTGAATCACTGAACTGAACAATCACTTGTGTAAACATTTTTTTATAAATAAATGTTTCTTCTTTTGCGTCCCTTTTTATATAAAATGGAGTATATGATAAAAAAATCATGGATTTGGAATTTATTCTTTTATATATATGCAGTGTCAGGTGGACCGGGGGACATGAGAAGCTAGACTATAAGAAAACGAATAGTATTAACACGAAACAGCGAGTTTGAGACATGTGTTTACCTTTTTATTTCCTTAAATCTCTTATGCTACAATTTTTTATTATTCTATACTAGTTAAGAATTAATTAAAAAAGATATCTCCCAGACCCTCTCTTATAATCTGAAGCTAATATATTTGTTAGCACACTTTGCACTTCTAATATCTCGACAAAGAGGTAAATGATTTTCATGTAACTTTTGAAATAGTATACCAAAGTACCAAAACTAATATACGTACTTTTTCTCACCAACTTCAAGCTATCGTTTTGTAAATTGTTACATGAAAATGTACAGAGATTATTAACAACAAACGTAGTGTTGTATCCTTGTATCTTATGCATACCTTCTATCACACAATGGTTTACAGAAAATGTTAATATAATGCATTGAAACAAAGAATTGTCAGAATTAAAATAAAGAAGCAAAGAATTGTCAGAATTAATCATTTATAATAGCAAAATGGATGGTCAATGAAGAAGGTTTTTGGGTCCCCAGTCCCCAAAGTTAAGGTTAGGAAGATAGAAAGTGGGAACAGGTTCATCTGTGTCCTTTTTATTATATTCTCAGTATTTGTTTCTTGTCTATAGGTTTTATTATTTTATATGGTTCGTGCCACTTGTAGAGTCTGATGAGCCAACTATTTGTTGTCAAAGACAGTCCAGTTACTTAATTATCAAAGTTTTAGTATAATAAAGACAAGGAATCTTGGAATTGTTTGGTTTATATCTCTAGTTAACAGTCTTAACGCCATGAGATATCTCTATTTACTGGTAAAGATGAGTACAAACTCAAATAGGATCAATTTTAGTAATCTCATATATGCATATATTATATATATGATATGGTTCTCATATGTAATGCATATATATATATATATATATATATATATCCGTATGTGTACATATACAATTACTAGATTGGATAGTTATGCATGTCGTTAAAGGGACATTTTGTTACAGCATTTTATATAGATATTTGGAATTTGAACAGAGATAGATTTCATTACACAAACATATCGGTTATCCAGTCCTTTTAACCAGCTTTCATGCTTATTCGATATTAGTTTATTTATTACGAAAAGATTAACGGTAGAAATTAAGACATAATTGCTCTGCTTTGACAAGAAAATACATAATTGCCATGCTTTGTTAATCATCAATTATTAGCCTTTTTAATGCGCTTATAAGAGTACCCACTTATATCGCTTTTCTAGAAGTTTTATTTCCTGGATAACAACAAGAGTATGTGATTCAAGTAACACTAAATTCTGTATATCCTTGTATAAACAAATAGTAGCATTTAAGACACATTACTGGATCTTATTCTTTATGCATATTAATAATTTACCCGTTTTTCATTTTAAGTAGTGTTTTAGGAAAAAAAATTATTTCATTTCAAATAATGTTTTTAAGTTTTTATATAAAAATTAAATGTAATTTGATGTTTATAACCATTTTTATTTTGCAATATAATTTTTTATTAACTGAACTAGTTATAGTTATTGTTGTTTTTAGTCAAATAAGATAGACTGAATAAAAGTTTCTTAATTAGTGCTTAAAAATCTTAAAAACCAGTTATTTTGAAATAGGAGAAGTATCAAGGAAATTGAAACACAGTACACTGGTTTGCTATGTTTTGTTTCAAGCACAGTTCAGACTATGTGTGTTGAACTTAAATGTATATCTAATCATACATTTAACTTATAGTTATAGATAATTAATGTTTATTTTCAATTAAAACATCTAATAAAATAATACAATTCGGTATCACTAATTCACCCGGTGCATTGGTCATGTAAAGAAAGTATCGAGAAGGTTTCTAATCTGACTCTCGATGATGAAAATATGACTAATTTTGCATGTTAATTTTGGAACCATATTTAGGTTCACCCCATATCGTAAAAATTTAAATTCAACACAATTTTATAACCAATTAAAAGGTCACATAAATTATTAAATAAAAAATTAATTAAAAATTAATGAAAAAAATTAAAATAGCTGAAAAATGAATTACATATGTATAACGAGACGTAGAAAATGTATATGAATAGCCCTCGTACGTGCGAAATGCTTCAACAATCCTTTGATCCTTTTGAGTTCTGCTCCTCTTGATTACATATAAGTGTGATCAAAAGCTTCCCGTATATTAAGGAACAAAAAGGATGATCTTTATTCCATGATATAGGCTAAAATTGAACTGTTATCGAGTTATTCGTAATCGCACGCGAATAAATTTATCATTATCACCCATTTTGCTTTACAGTTCCTCATTTTACTCTCATTATCTTCCTTAATTACCCGTAGAGTGTGAATATCTTCATCTTTATATTACCATCACTCCAACTTTTAAAGTTTATAATGTTAATATCCTATAGTAGCAGCAATATTAGTTTAGTTTTATCCATGGCTAATCTATATACATAGTAGAACTATGCAATCAAAACTTATAGAAAAGTTGGCAACTTGGCATGCATGTATAACACACACAAACGCCCACATACATGTAACATAGCAATAATACCTGGTGCTGAACCTGAACCTGAAGAAGAAAAGCTGATCAAATCTGATAAATTCGTTACAAAAAAATTTCATATATGTATATATATATATATATAACTCACTAAGAATCGGATAATGTTGATTTCGAATGGGAACATGATACTGGATACATTTTTTGTGCATGTACATTGGATATGTTTATATTTTAAACTATTTGGACCATTAGTAGTATTATGGAGAGCTATAGTTTTTGAATATGCATCATGCAGAACTGTCTTTTGCCATTTAACCAGTATTGTCCATGCTAAAACTTTATAACCGAAAATCTAGTCTCATAAAATAAATTGTGAATTCACGGAAAACATATGTAGTTATCGTAAACAGAAATTGATTGAAATATCATAAGTTGCGTATCAGTTTTCAATAATATCTTCAGTCAAAAATATATTAATATTTAAATTATGGTTTATTGGTTATTGCTTAGATTTTAATATTTAAGAGGTGAGATTGAGTTTATAAAAATTTATAAATAATATTAAACATCTATAAAATATTTAAAATAGTTAATTTAATCTTTTTCATCATCAATTTTAAAAGTATTTATGAAAATAGTCATCATTTTAAAGTAAATTTGAGAACTAGAATAAAATTTGTGATAAAATTAGAATTCTCCATCTATGTTTGTAGTATACGAGTTTGAAAGAGCTGAGATATTATGGGTTACTTCTGCACCATGCATGAAGTTTGAGAACCAAATCTCATAACATGCAAAATAGGGTGGGTTGTGAATTCAAGTTTATGAATATTTCACCATGTTGAAATATAAATTGTTTTATGATACTCGTTCAAGTTATTGAGGATAGGATTGTCCTATTTATAGATATGCAGACCTAACATTTAAATGTATTACTAGACAACATGCTAGAAGCAAAAATTAGGACGTAAATCTCCTTTTTACCCATTTCACATTAGTAATTTTCTGTAGCAATACATCTTTTTTGTCAATGAAAAATTCATTTTCCCCAATTATTTACAATCATGCAAAGAAAAAAGAGAGTAAAGTCCTTACACATGAGGAGGACAAACGAAAATTATTGTCACCAAGAACAATAATGGATGAGTAAGGTAATTTATTAAAAGACGAGTTTATAGAAACTGGCGCGGATTTTGTTTTCGGATTTGCCATAATTGCTAATTGTAGACAATGATACACATCGCATCATTATGTTTTAACTTTCTTTCGGTGCAATTTTACCCTATTATTTACGCAAGATTAGTAAATTATACGCTCACGAGTTGAATATATACTCAATTCATTCGTCTGATACAAAAGGATTATAAGAAAAACAAAAATCGGTAAAAAGTATTGTTGTTTGATCAAAATGCTACTGGGGGCAGAATTGGTTTTTCTACTGTCACATTCAACCACAGCTTTTACGGTTGGTAGCGGTTGTTGACGTTTTACAACAATCATAAAAAACGTTATAAATCGTTTTAAACCGCTATAAACCGATAAAATCCAAACGTTGGTTTCAGCTAACGTTTACGGTTGCGAGCGGTTGGGAAAGGTTAAAAAAATATTTTTTTTCTAAAAACTATATAAAGAGAAATATTCAATTAAAGTTTTAAATTGAAATAATAAAAATACCAATATATATATATATATATATTATATTTTAATTTATATTATAAAACTTTAAACCAAAAATATTTTCTATAATTGTTTCAAAAGTTAATAGATAAATTTATAATATATTTTATATTTATTATAATAATATGATTTAATATTTTTATAACTATATAAATATAAATATTTTAAATTATTATTTAACCACTATTGCAATTGGTAGTTAACCAATCATAAGTATTTAGCAAACACAATAGTTTTTATCAGTTGTACTATTCATCCAAATATCTTAATAACCTTAAACCCGCAATCACTACTTATGCAATCGTCCGCAACCGCAACCGTTCTATTTACACCAATCATGCTCTTAATTACCATACATTTCACTTTAAAACACGGACATGTTATATATATATATATATAATATATATATATATATATATATATTCTTAAATATACTTTTGTCGAGTTTAATTCAAGTGTTGCTAAGATCCTACGCTCTTTAAACATGGACATGTTATAAGATCGTTCCTGTTTAATTATGCTAAAACCTAACTGAAACTTGACCTAATTATGAGTAATTTAATTACATAAATACTAAATCTTAAATGGTTCGTACTAGTCATGGAGCCTTTCAGCCGTTTCCTACCTATGTAATACAGAAATATTTTCAACACCTAAGTTTGATTTTTCGATTAGCCCAGCAACTTTCGGTCACCCTGCTTTCATCATCCACCTAACAAAAATAATAGTATAATTTTTCTCTATTTTTAAAATTCAATGTAAGAGTAATAGAGTAATATACGTTCGATACAACTAAATGCTATGATCTTCGGATACTTTTCTAATCTATAGAATACGTTATTGCTCACCACAACAAGTTAAATTTTCTAACAAACATATTAGTGACCAGTAAACGACAATCCACAAGAAAGAATTTTGCTTTTCCACTCCGAAATAACTTTTTTTCTTTATCGCAGCGGAAGCTACAACACAACTTTTTTTTTGGTAACCAGCTACAACACAGTATTGACGATATTTAAAATTTAAATGTCAAAAGTACAATTCGCTAAGACGATATTATCCAGCTTCTATATATATGCACATATGGGGAGTTCCAAAAAAAAAAAAATGTACCACATTTGGTATTTGCTGACTCGGAGTTTGTTCTGCGTTAACACAAATAATATAACTTTCTTTCTAGTGATTGTATGGTTTCTGAATTCATTAACCCTGCATATTCCATTTAAAATGTACTACTAAAAGTAAGACAGAGATCAGATATATAGAAGTAAACACGGATGGAATAACCCTATAATTTTCAATATTTGTAATTTATTTAGATATCCAATTTTTTTTGGAATATTTACGAATATTTACGGATATCTTATATACGTTGTTTAATACAAGTAAATCTAGTAAACTATACGAATTTGTTTTCAAAAAATATTTTTACATAATGGAAAATAAAAATTAATGAATTATATGTTTCATAAATTTTTAAAATAATCAAATTTTCTTATAAACGCACACTATTTTAGAAAATTGTCGTTTTTATAAAGATTTTATAAGTAAAATTTAAATAAAATTATATATTAAAATAATATTTTATAAAATCATACATATAAAAATCTATATTTATTGTAGATATACATCTATTTGTATAATTTCAGATCGGATTGGATGTTCGACTCTAGTTTTTTTTAGTATTTATAATTTACTTCGTTTCTAACAGATATTGATTTTAATATTTGTTTTACTTCAATGAATTACGAATATATAGATTTTATGGAACTAATCACAACAAATAACTAATTTGAATAAAATTTAACAGATAAAATGTGTAGATGGTTGTGCTCTAAATAAGATCGAAAGGTCCCATCGTTATCCACACGCTTCTGGCCTCCTAACTCAAACGTGTATAAACATCAGCATCGTTGGTCAAAGCTCCTGCCAGTTCCACTGCAATATCTAACGGTTACGACTTACGACATTTGACCGAGCAAGACAGTCACACACACGAGCTTTGATTGTTGACTCGAGACCAGCAAATATAGTTGAATCTCTCAATATTTGTATACTAAATACCAGGGTTATCCCATTCCAAAGTTTTCACATAAATAGAGAAAAAATCAAAGCAAAATTAGTATTTATTATATACAGAAAACAACAATTTAAGAAAAGTATGAAAATATAGAAATAATCAAGAATATAGAATATTAAACTTATAATTAAAATTTTAACATAATCTAGCAACATAACGAACATGAAACAAAATTGAGTCATGATTATCAAATTTGAAAATTACTTTATAACATTATTTATTATATATTTGTTTTACTCAGAATTATACCATATATCTAAAATAAAGAAATATATTACAATATTTGTGATGATTCTTTTAAATATTTGTGGAAATATTTCATTCACTTTAGTCAATATAAAAATATTTAAAATTCATAAAACTCTTTAATTTTTAATATCTTTACTCTAATATAATAACATATAGTAAAACTTATATTCAAAACTTTAATTATTTAAACTATGTAAGGAACATTCAGAAAAACTATACGTTTAACATAATAAATCAATTTTCGTTAAACTTATAATTAATATTGCAATAGAATTTAAAAATTCACATGCTAATAAATTTATATAAACTTACATATAAAATTTATTTAATCGATAATATATATGTAAATATATATCTAACAGAGTCGATATACAGTTTTGAAAAAAATTATATTTTCTATTTAATGGATATTGATTATAATTTGGGTTTTTGTTTCAACCTTGATAACTATTTAACATTTTACATCAAACGAATTTAGCAGATAAATATTCGCAAGCCAGATATGATCTAATATAATTGTTTCTAAATTACGCTGCGAGATATATCAGAGAAGCTAGCTAGTTATGAATTATATGTATTTACATTTTATATACACAATAAAATAAAACACAGAAAATACTATAGTATACGAGAGTCATCTAGATATGCTATGAAAACTGTCATGTGTAATGCGTATATTAGGACGCGAATGTTTTCTGTTAAAACATATGTAAGAGAATATTATGAAGAAGCAACAGAAAAAGGTCAAGGGGTGACGCAAGCGTGCGTTTGACTCTGTCTTTAAACAACCTCCACTCACTTTCCTTCCCCATACCATCTTCATCATCATCCTTTTTTTAACTTTTATTTTCCCGCATTTTCTCTGATAAATCGATGGTAGAGATGAAACCGAGACGTACATTACAGTGCCTAGCTTCTTCACAACTGTCCAATATCTTCCACGTCATGACATCTCCGTTAGTCTCTCCACCGGCGTTACTTACGATCGTGCTAGTAATCCAGAGATGGCTCGACTGTGGCAAACAACACGTGTCCCCGCCACTATGCAGATTCTCCGTACTAAAGAGTTTACTCCCAACCTCACTCTTCAACGACTGATCACAAGCCTGCGTCGATTCCCTCGCCGTTACGCCGATACTTCTCCGGCGAGGACTCCAACGATAGAACAAGTGAATGAGTCGTTGAAGAGACTGATTCTCGAGAAGGACGACGAGATTCGTCTGGAGATTCTGTCGAGAGTCGTCTCGATTCGTCAAGACTCCGACGCGAACAGAGCGTTTCTCGCGGCGAGAAAAGGATCTCCTACCAATGCTCGTCGATATCATCTCCGCCGCCGTCTATGGCACCACGACGACGACGAAGATCAAGCTACTTCTTCTATCGATTAAGATTGTGATATACTATAATCAAGGGAGGGAGTGAGGAAGATCGGAAAAACGGTTATCGACATCTAATGTTAACCAACAGTGGCGATTGCTTGACGGCGATTCTCCTCGCGATCCAGCGCGGGAATCTCGATTCGAAAATCGAATCCATTAGGTTTTGGAGGTGATCTCCCCCTTCGACGCTCAATCGAAGGAGGAGATCGCAGACCGCGATGAGATTCTCGCGGAGATGATCAAATCAATCAGCGTAGAGTCGGATCCTTCCTTGATCGAAGCGAGTTTATCATTCCTAATCACAATCTCGAGATCTAAACGAGTGAGGTCGAAACTAATCGCCGCGAAAACGATCACTAAGATCAAAGACATTCTCCTGAGTGATGAGATAACAAACGTCGCCGTGACGGAGAGAAGTCGCTGAAACTGTTGGAGACGCTGACGTCGAAGCGGGAAGTAGATCGGAGATTTGCGGCGGAGACGGAGGTAGGTGCGTGGAAGGAGTGGTGAGGAAGCTGTTGAAAGTTTCCACGACGGCGACGGAGCACGCCGTTACGATTTTGTGGTGTTTGTGTTACGTCTTTAGGGAAGACAAGAGGGTGGTGGAGACGGTGAAGAGAAGTAACGGCGTGACGAAGCTTTTGGTTGTGATTCAGAGTAACTGTTCACAGGTGGTGAGGCAAATGGCGAAAGATGTGATTAAGGTTTTGAAGGTTAAACCATCTGCTTCCCATTTGGTTGCTTACCAGACCAACACCACTCATATTATGCCATTTTGATTTTTACTATTATAAAAAGTAATTAAATGTTATCAACTATTTGAACGTAGATAATGTTAATCATACCAAAAAATTTGTTAGCGAGATAAAACTTCACATATACTCAATTTTGGTTTCGCCTAGTTTATAAGAAACTAAGAACTATATACGATATTAGATTTTTTCTACATTTCAAAATTTTATTAGGTTTTCAAAAGTCAAAACACTATTTTAACATTAAAATTAGTTAAAAGTAAGCCCTAAATTTATTATCCAAGATTCGGATCTGATCCGAGATCCGTTCCAAAAATAAGATATTCGGAGTGCACAAATCGAAATCAGATAGTAAAATCTCAGACCCAACAAATCTAGATCCAGATAGTCTAAATTTTACAAATATCTTGATCTGTCCTATCTCTAGTTAAAAGGATATTGTATGTTTTATTTCTCATCTAATCTATTAAAACTGAAGTACAAATGAGAAATAACTCTTTCTTTTACTTAATATTTACAAAGAATGCCACTGATATTATCCATGTATCCAAACACTGATTCTTAATAAGAAAAAAATACATCTGGGTTAAGCCTATTAACAATCTTTGTCATTAGAATTAAATACTTTATTAAAAAGTTTATATGTGTTTTCCAAAATTTTATAATAAAACAAAATTATACATATAAGTAGCATTAAATTAGTTTTATTTTTATTCATATTCATATAAACTACCAACTATATTTGAACTATAAAAAATAATAATGTTAATAATTTTCGATTATAATATAAACTTATTCATTTACAACAACAAAATCATGTAATTTTCCATAAAATTTAATGACTAAAATACATACTAATATTTATTATAAATGGTTATATATACAAACAAATACAATGTATTATCATTGTATGATATATATCTAATAAGAATAACTTATATAATTTATAATTAAAAAAATTTAATCATCATATAATACACATACACTGTTTGGTCTAGGACGGATTGAATATCTATGGTAATCTAGGATATACGGATTCGGATATGCATTTGTCGGATTCGTAAAATTGTTATCTGGATTCGGATATTTGGGGTTAGGATATTCAGACTAAAATCCAAATACACACAAATATCCTAACCTGTTTTTTTAATTTAAAATAAATTAAAAACTAACTATTGATCATCTATTTAATAAAATTAAAATTTTAGTTATTTTATATAAAAACATATATAATATACATAAATAACTATAATTAAACTTTAAACATTTAATATCTGGATCCGGATAACTAGACTTAAAATTTTGCTATCCAAATTTATACTTAGAGTAATCGAATCCGTAAAACTATTATCATGATCCCTGAATATCCGTTTTCCGAAGAGGATGAGATCTCGAATCGGATAACGGATATTGAATATTAAGTTCAAGTCATATACACAATTATATCAAATAAACTGCTTAAAATATTAGATATTTACAAAAATAACACACGCGCGGGTGCACGGGTCAAATGCTAGTTATACTTAAAACATCAGTAATTCAAATTGGCATATTTTTAATAGGTTTAAAATTATGTAATTTGATAGTAGGGAAGGTATCAATCAAGTGACTATTATCATCTGATTGTTTTGATTTGTTATCTGAGGCTGTATTTTAAATTATATTGGCTAAACATCCACACTTTTGGTACAATCAAATTCAAATGACAGCCTCATGTGTACTAAAAGTTGTATTAGTATGAGTAAAATGGATGGTCATATATATTTTGCTTACTCAGTAGAAATAAAGAATAAGGTTCCTTGGACTGAAGTGATAAAAAAAAAAAGCATGTTCTCAAATGTTTAAATCATGTAAACCACCTTTTTACAATTTACTTTATTTATGGTTAGAGGAATTTGTAACATTTATGGTCATGCCTCTCACACATATGTCTATTCTTATTTATTAGAATTTTGATTTGAGTGGTACTTTTCTTTAACATCTGATATAACTTATAATTTTATTTATAAGATAAAAGTATAATGTATTTGTATAGACAAAAAAGATTCTAAACAACTGCTCTGGCGTAAGCAACTGCACGGTGATGGTGAGACAAAACTGAAGAAAGATATGTAATCAAAGTGACTTATACATGTGCTTCTTCATACTGAGATGGAATTTTTATTCTCCAACACGAGTCTCGTAAATTCGATAAATCAAGCGGTAACATCAAAAACAATTGAACGACTTCCTAACTTGGAAACTGATAGAGAAATCTTCAAGGAAGAACATAAGAAGACATATGCCTTCTGTCTTTTAATTCTTTCACTAAACTCACTAAAACTTGTAACTTCTCGACCGTCCACGGCTAATGGATTTTCTATGTTCGTTATTTCGGTATGTGGGTCCCATTTTGTGCGATGGATAATATGTTAATTTTCGGAGGTTCAAAAGTTCTTTTATTGACCTTGCAATAACCACTTGATTTTCTCCGTGTTTTGGTCTCATTTACACGGTATAGCAAATCACTCCCGATAGGTCACCTATCCTTTCACTACTCCAGTATAAGAACGATTAACTCTGGAGTTCTAAACGGATGTATACTAGAAAAAATAAGCGTACTTTGGTGTCATAGTAACCAAATCAATTCTCTTAAATCTACATATACCAGAAATGAGGATGTTACAATTCATCTCCACTCACAAAGCACAACGCTTATGTTGCACACCATGACATATCTCAAGACACCTCTCGGGTCAGAACCGAGATGGTTAACCAGCTCTGATAACACTTGTAATGTCTCAACTGTCCATGACTAACAAATGGTGACAATTTGTTATGTGGGAGGATTGTTAAAAGGTGAGGTCTTGGATTCGAGGAACGCTAAACACATCTATAACCTATGTGAAAATCAGTGAGAGCTCACAGGTAAGGAGTTAGTGTTGGTGCTTTGCAAAGCTAGCCTGAATCTCACATGATATGTTGTTACAAAACTTCTAAACGCCAGGATTTAGAGACTGCGTATTCCAAAAAGATACATATATATTTAAGGAAAACACAAAGATCACGCAAACAAGTTCAAGGTTCAATGGGTTATGAATAATAAAGAATCTTTAATCACATCAATAAAAACTCAAACCGGATATCGGAAACATTTAATTTTTTTCTTTACTATTATATTTAAGTGAGAATGTAACGATGCTATTCTTGATTCATCTCTCAAAGACTCAACTCTCAAATGGACTAGGTTTAAGTCTAACTATCATTAGATGATCAGTTTGTTTGTTACTAACTTACTATTCAAATAAATCCCTTACAAGTTACAACGAACCTTGAAGAACTAACTGAACAGAGGTATTAACTAATTGATTGGGCTAAACTAGAAGCAAAATATGGGCTTTAGAAAATGAAAGTCCATATTCCAAATGACTTTCAAGTTCAACGAATAACCGGATTTTCTATCTGTGGGCCCAGATTCTTTTTGGAGAAGAGACAACAAAAAGTCTCCATAACCGACCAATCACAAATTTACGGCTTTGCACACATAACCAAACCAAACATCGTAAGAAATTTCTGGCAGAAGTTAAAAGTATGTTATACACTACTTACATACTTCATCCACTCAAAACAAAGCATGTGGTGCTGATAAGTTTCGTGGAATATAATAATGGAATTAAATTTTTCTTTTTGTTTTATTCCTGCAATTAAATTAATGTTTAACCTTATATTTTTTACATTTTTAATTAGTTAGCAAGGCCAATCACACATTTTCAAGCTGTAATATATCGAATCAAAAGGACAAATGTTTCATTCAAAATTTTTAGTAAAAACATGATATTTATTGTGAAACGAAAAGAAACAACTCATGTTAATAGGTCTTAGCCTCTTAGATTTAGTTCTATCCCAAACATATCATGCAATGTCAGCCATCATATTATGAATTAAATTCTCGTAAAAAGATATTACATTCTTTTTTTATTAGATGATGTTTTACATGAATACATACATATTAAAAATATTTTTTTTTTCAAAAATAATTTTTAAATATAATTAAAATATATATTTTTAATTATAAATGTAAATATTAAAAATGTAGTTACATTTTTTAATAAAGATAAAATTAATTAGATATGTAAAACATCTTTGATTAAAATAATAAAAATCACTTAAAATATTATTTATACCGAAATGGAAGGAGTATTTTTGGCACATAAGTTAATCATTAAAAAACATTATTATAATGTTGTTGTCATTGATAATGAGTGATTCCTAAGAACTTTCCTACAAATTTTCAATGGAAAACGAGATTAAGAACTTCCTAAACTGAGTGAGTAAAAAAGACCAGTTGGATGCAAAAAGTCAACATTTTAAAAGTCAAACCAATGGGTCTGAAAAACCAATTAAACTTTTTATTTTTGTTTATAAATGTTTTGGTCAAATAATTAGCTCGTCGACAAAGATTCATTTCGATTCCCAAACCAAACAAGAAGAGCACAAATCTGCTCGAAAGAAACTCTTCTGACAAAATAATGGATCCGTCGGAGTCTTTCGCCGGCGGCAATCCTTCCGACCAACAGAACCAGAAACGTCAGCTTCAGATCTGCGGTCCTCGTCCTTCACCTCTCAGCGTCCACAAAGACTCTCACAAGATCAAGAAACCTCCTAAACACCCTGCTCCTCCGCAACACCGCGACCAAGCTCCGCTCTACGCCGCTCGAGAGCCGGTGGTCATCTACGCCGTCTCGCCTAAAGTCGTCCACACCACAGCCTCAGATTTCATGAACGTCGTCCAGCGTCTCACCGGCATCTCCTCCTCCGTTTTCCTCGAACCAAGTAACGGCGGAGATGTATCTCCGGCGGCGAGACTCGCCGCGACGGAGAATGCTAGCCCGAGAGGAGGGAAAGAACTAACGGTGGCTAAAGATGAGACGGTGGAAATGGCTATGGAAGAAGCAGCTGAGTTCAGTGGCTACGCGCCGGGGATACTGTCCCCTTCTCCAGCTATGTTACCGACAGCTTCCGCCGGAATATTCTCGCAGATGACAACTCACCAAGGTGGGTTGTTCTCGCCGGGATTGTTTTCACCGGCGGGGTTAATGAGCCCGTTTGGTTTTGCTAGCTGGGTTGCTTCTCCAACTTTTGCTGACGTCTTCAGTCATATTTGGGATCCTTAGAATGTAGTTTTGATTGTATAGCCCAAAGGGGTTTGAAGTATATTTGTTATGTACTAATACTATAACTTTCAGACAAAAGTAGATTCTCTTGACCTAAAGATACTATATTAAGGAAGCAGTTCTAAGATTTCTTTTAATAGTAAGTAGTAGTAGTTTCTTTCACGTGCCTGTGACGATAGAGTTCCAAGTTGCTCCAATCAATGTGCCAACTCTCTCTCCCTTGATTGCTTTCGCGATGTTTCCAGGCTCAGATAGATTGAAAACCACAACTGCAGAATCACAGATCATAAAGATTGTTGTGAATGAGATCTTTAAAGGTTTTAGAGAGTGTGTGTGTGTTTAAAAGGCAAACCTGGGATGTTGTTTTCTTGGCATAAAGTGATAGCAGTCATATCCATTACGGAGAGATCCTTTGAGGTTACTTCTTGGTAAGTTAGTGACTCGAGAAGACGAGCGTCTGGGTTTCGTTTAGGATCATCGTCAAAGACTCCATCTACATTTGTTGCTTTCAGCACTACTTCTGCGTTAACTGTGTCCAAAAGGTGGTGAAAGTGTTAATAAAGACGACCACTCTAAAAGCTAAAGCAAGAAACTATCTTTTTCGACTTACTTTCAGCACACCGAAGAGCTGCTGCAGTGTCAGTGGTGAAGAAGGGGTTGCCTGTTCCAGCTGCAAATATCACAACCCTGCCTTTCTCTAGATGTCTTATTGCTCTTCTTCTAATGTAAGGCTCTGCGACTTCCGACATGCGGAAAGCGGTTTGAACACGTGTTGGGATGCCGATGCTCTCCATTGTCGCTTGGAGAAATATTGCGTTCATCACAGTTGCCATCATCCTAGTCAAGTTATAGATGAAAAAATAAGAACAAGAAACAGAGAAGATTATAACAGAAAGTTCAAAACAAACAAGATTTGTGTGGCAGTAGAAGTCAAGAATGGATTTGATACCCAATATAATCAGCAGAGGAGCGATCAAGGCCACTGCAGCCAGCCCAGGTGGATCCACGAAAGATATTTCCTCCTCCAACAACAATAGCAACCTGTGTAGTTAAAAGCATAAGAGCATCAAGAACCAGACCCAACGTCCTTTGCAAACGTTTAAAGGATAAGTATGAGTTAAGCCACATGTTATCTTGTAATTTTGGACTAAAAATTAGACTCTAACACAGGCAATCATTAATACTTCCATTATATCATATGCTTTGTCATGGCTAGGAAACAGCTCAAATCTGAATACCTAAGCACTCAGAACCACTCACTAAATCCATAGTTACAGTCACGGACGGTCTTGAAATTAAAAGGGCCCTAAACAATTTAGTGAAACTTGTTAAAAAAATCTTTTTTACAAATTTGGGAGTCGATGTTTCATTTGGCTATGCCGAGAACCACCATGTTTACAGTAACCAAATCACAAAACGAAATGTTGGAGGATAACCTCAATGCCAAGACGAGTAACTGCTGCAACCTCCCTTGCAATGGACATAGTAACCTTTGGATCGATGTTCTGTTGCTGGTCTCCAGCAAGAGCTTCTCCACTAACTTTGAGCAAAACCCTTCTCCATTTAAGTGGTGGTTCCGATGCTCCATCTAAGGAAGCCATTCCAGGAAACGATGAGTGCCTGTTAATCACACGTGATGGCATGGTTATGTTTTAATCAAATTCTAAACCTTATAGCGAAAAGTTTCTTTCGTTGAGGCATTTTTGCGAACACGTGGTGGACGTAAAGGTTTAACAAAGTGAAGATTGATACCTTCCGTTCATGGACTCTGGAGTTGAGCCGTTTTTCGAGGAGCAGCTGATAAGTAGGCGCTTACTAAAGTTCTGATCGGAGAAGAAAATACGATGGCAAGGCGTGAGGGATACGAAAGAAGAAGAAGAAGAAGAAGTTGAGATTGACGAGTAAGAAGTGAGGGGAAACGGAGTCGCCATTTCTGGAGAGAGAAAACGATGATGAGGATTGAAATCTAGGTGATGATTGTTTTTTAGTTTCTAGATTTTGGTTTTTTAGATTTTAAGCTTTTAATTTTGGTTTTTAAATTTTAGTTTTTAGTTTACTGTATTTTTAGTTTTTTAGAAAATAATCAATACATTATTTTAAGGGTAAATTTTTCAACTAGATTTTTTTAAGTTTTTGTCAACAAAATAGTTTTAAAGAAAATAAATAACCAAAATAGATTTTTTTTTAAAAAAAATTTGAGTATTTTTTATATTTATTTTTAATTTTAAATTTCACCTCCAAAACTCATCCTCATAATCCTAAATCATAAGTATTGATTAGTTAAATTAATGAATATAAATATATATTTACACTCTTTATAAATTTATTTTGATCATTTTCTCTTTTAAAATCTATTTTGTGACAAAAACTTATTTTAGATATGTCCTAAGATATTTTTCTTATTTTAAATATTTAAAAGTTACCATCAATTTGTTTTTAAAATATAGTGACTATTATTTAAAATAAAAATTACGTTAACTTGTTTTTAGTTACTTTATATTAAGTATTATATTAAAATATGAATCATAAAATAGCTATAAATTATATAAATTAAATTATAGAAAATTAAAATATATAAAATTTGAAACTATTTATAATTTTTCTAATATAAAATATATTTTTTCTTAAAACTTGAATGAATATTTTGAAATTAATATAACATATTGATTTAATACAATAGTTTAGGTTTTTGTAATGTTTAGTTATGTTTTAGTGTGTCTAATAGTTATTACAACTATTCCATAATTTTATTTTTAAAATTAATAACTAATTGTATACATTTAATTAATACTATATATAAATATCTAAATTCATTTACAGTTTTTTTTTGATGAATTTATTTACAAATAACATTTATTTATATATTAATTTATTTTTTACTTCTATATATATAAATGATTCTCTTATGTGATTTTTAGTCATTGCTAATAAAAAATTAAAATATAACTATATAACTTAAAAATAATATTGTATACTAAATCTTCTCTATTAAAAGAGAAGTACAAAAAAATCTACTAGGCAAAAGTCATAGTAAAGCCATTTCATTGATTTATTATTATGGCATTTTTGATTATTTACTTTAATCAAGAAAATATATATCATTTTTTCAAATCTTAATGAATCAATTTTAATTATAAATTTAATTATTTTAGTTCAAAAAAAATTAGTTGAGAAAAATCTAACAAAATCTAATTCAAATGTTTTAATGTTTTTATAAAATAATGTATTATTTAATTTCGTAATTAATACTATTAATACTATTGAAAATTTGTTTTAAGTAATTTTTTTTAAAAAAATAATAAAATTATATGCTATCTTTAATAAATTTTATATTTTAATTTATTGATATTAAATGGCAGTACTATCTTTTCTATTAAAAGAGAATTACAAAAAAAAATCTACTAGGCAAAAGTCATAGTAGAACCATTTCATTGATTTATTGATTATTTATTTTAATCAAGCAAATATATATACCTTTAAAATCTTAATGAATCAATTTTAATTATAAATTTAATTATTTTTAGTTCAAACAAAATCAGTTGAGGAAAATCTAACAAAATCTAATTAAATGTTTTAATGTTTTTATAAAATAATACATTATTTAATTTCATAATTAGTACTATTAATACTATTGTAAATTAGTTTTAATTAAAATTTAAGAAACAAGAATAAAATTATAAGCTATATGTTATAAATTTTATAATTATATTTTATCTTCTCTATTAAAAGAGAAGTACAATTTTTATATGTTGTTTAGAAGTCATATAAGACCATTTAATTAAACTTTATAAGAGAACCTTTTCATTTACTAACTATTTCATTGACTAGCATAACATATTAAAAATATTTATATCTACCTTACTAAATCACACACGTGAATCAAATCTCTTTTATTCTATTTTATCAAATATAAGCTAAAATTTGAAAGTTTCTTAAATATGATACACTATATCCTGTATAGTTTTGATGGGCTTAACATAAATTCATATCATATTGAATCATCATAATATTAAGTCTCAATGATCTCGATTTGTTTAGGTTCCGCTGGCAAAAACATAAATTTCATCTCATATTGAAATACAATGTTTCCATGACATCAAAAGAGAGATTACAAAACATAAATAAAATTCAAAAATAATCATTTAAAATATTTATCCTCTTCGTAGCCACATGTTCATCGTAAAAAAGAATACAAATCCATGACATAACCACTAAACAACACAAATACACAATCTTAACGATTTTCGTATATATAATATTCTTAAAAAATCATTAATTGTTTTTTCAAATTCTGAAAACATTTTGTTTGCTATTTTTAATTTATAATACAGTATATTATAGAATATACTAAAGCATTTTAAAATATTCAGAGATCCTAACTTTATTATCTTCCTCCTAAATTAATATACACAAAATTATTGTTTGTTGACTTTTATTGTTTTATATTTATATAATGTAAACCAATAATAATTAATCATCCGAAGATTTCTATTTCTTTTATAACTATCCTAAAATCATGTTATACAGTCTAAGAGAACAAAATACGTTATCCGTTACCCGTGCTTTTCAAAACGGGTTCATCTTTTTGTTATTAAAATACACTATATTATGTTATATATATATATATATATATATATATATATATATATATATAATTATCCATTTTGGTAATTATTATAAATATTTAATATTTCTATGTATTCATAAATTACCTTGTAGAAAAATAATTTGAATTTCTTTTGCAAAATAATATCCATTTTCAAAGCATAATTAATATTTTAGATAATATTTATGTGGTCATTTAGACAACTATATAAATTACGAATATTTTGTTAAAATTAATAGAAAAATGACTCATTTGATAAAGTAAGTTATCTATTTTATAAATAAATCAAACAACAATATAATATGAACAAAGTAAAACTTATAGAAACATATACAAATAAATACAAAACAAAAACAATTATAGATGTTACATATTATAAATAAATATAAAACTCGCGCTGGTGCGCGGGTCAAAGTCTAGTTTAGTAAATGGATACATAAGTCGATTTAGGTGGTGGATTATTGATTTTTGTCATGTTTATTAATTAACTGTTATTAATATACCTTATGTACCAAAAATTGTATGATTATATCTTTTTAAAATAATATTATATAATTATAGTTAATTAAAATGTACCACTTTCTATCAAAAGTAATCAAATTTGTTTTTTTTTTCTCAAAAAGCCACAAAATGGGTTATTGATTTTTGATAAATTGCTAAAAATAACACAACTTAAGTATCATTTTGCAAAAAACACCTTCAATCAAAAATATATTAACATTTGGATTTACACTTTAGTGATTATTGTTTTTGGTTTAGTGTTGAAGAAGTAGGGTTGAGTATCTTAATGTGTTATAAATATTTAGAAAAAAATAAAGTCTAGTTTCGTCATAATTTAAAGATATTTTTGAAGAAATATCACTTATTAAAGGTAAATTTGTAAAGTAATATCAAACTTCAGCTAGAATTACAATTTCCCTAAGTTTTTCATAAATTATTAAAACTTTGACAAACTAGTTTTTCTAAAATTTTAGGGAATTTATTTATTAAAAAAATTGACTGGCAAAACAAGTGATCTCGGAGAATCTCAAATCCTCTCTAGAATAGCTAACTCCCGATGAACGTCTCAAAATTTGTAGTTTTTCATCGCCAATAAACGCACAACACTATAGAAGAGAGGTTATGGAACACAAACCAGAGAAACTCGCTCCAGAAGCACCTGTAAAGCTTCCTACGACGCCAAAAACCACTCGAGGATCAGAAGACCGATGAAGATCTGAAATCTCTTCTCACTTGAACCATGTTTCGTTTCTTTTGTTGGTTTAATAAGAAACAAAAACACCCCAAAAGATTCATTCGCCTATATCTAATGTTTATCTTTTTTTGTAACTTTATCAAAGTTATCTGATGTCAAAAAAATCTAATATTATCTTTATTACTTAAAACATTTAAAATGATTTAAAGTGGCATACATGTTTTTCTTGAAAATAATTTTTTGATACATTTCGAAATGCATGATTTTTACATATGTTATATAAACTTTTTTGTGATAATCAGTTTACCTCAGATTTTTTTTTTTTTTGAATAACCCAAGAGGTGTCTGGGCTTTTGACTCAAATAATTTCTCTAGGCCTGAGCAGGGGCGGACGCAAGATTAGATTTAGATGGGGGCACTTTACTTTTTTTCATTATGTCTAATTATAGGTTTTCTTAAACTAATACTAATTAATAAAGGAAAATAAAACTTAGATGGGGCACATGCCCCCGTAACGCGTTACGTGTGTCCGCCACTGAGCCTGAGATCAACCGGCGCTAATACCATTTATGGCGTAAAGCATTCCTCCCAGTGCGAGTCGAACCCGGGTGGCGGTGGTTGCAGCTGCAACTCTTTTACCAACAGGACTACCTCGTCGTGGTCCTCAGATCTTATTTCCCTATAATTCTTTTGATAAGCCTCGCAAGTTTCAGCGAACTTTTAATCTCAGCAGGAGAGGATAATTTTCATAACACTAGCCAATTTTATGGAACACAGTCGCAGCTATTGATAAACGAGATATGATCAGAAGTTTGGTTGACCCAGTTTTCTAATCATTTGATAAGAGTTATGAAGTTGTTGAGATGTATGTTTTTTCTACAAGTATAAATATGAATGCTCTTGAATATATATCACAAGACTGTTTTATAAAGGCAATGCTCCAAAGGATCAAAATGAGTCTCAATTCAAGAAATGGAAATATGGTTTAGTGTTGGCTGTCCTATGGAATACGTACAGTAGGTTCTTTCTGTTTAATCTTCTTTATATGTGTGCCTTTACATTCATCTATTTTTGTGTCTTGTCTGTTTTTTTTGTTATCATATTTCCATGTTTATTTACTATAGTGGTTTTGATATAAAGATATGTTTGTGTGATATATATATATTTTAAATACTACTGGACCGTTTTGATTCAGTTAACAGTCGCGTAAACCCGATCAAAATTTATAGTAGTCTATTGATATGTGAATGCGATAATGCATATGTTATTGAAAACATTGATGAACCAAACTTTTATCAATTTAATTAATTAATTGCGGTATGCTGTGTTTTCAAACGTCTAGAAGTTCAACAACTGTTTCTTAGAATTTTGATATTGGTTAGCAAGAACAACTCTACAATATATATATATATATATATATATGTGTAAATTGTTGTGTGTTTCAAACGTCTAGAAGTTCAACAACTGTTTCTTAGAATTTTGATATTGGTTAGCAAGAACAACTCTACAATATATATATATATATATATATATATATATATATATATATATATATATATAATTTAAAAATATATCTTTATGGAATTGTTCAAATTTAATAGGTAGCCAGAGGAAAAATGTTTGGTGAAATTGTAATGACTTGAAGAGGAAAGACGTATAGCATACGAAATACACTTGCTTTGCTTTGCTTCCAATACAACGTCACTTGTGAACAACACGTTCATCTGAACGTACGTATTTGTGCGTATGCATCAATACAGTATCAACACAATAAACGCCATTTTTGGATATTCGAATAAAACAGTGTGTTATTATACAAACAATATCTTTAATCATACGTAGCGATAGGTGCAAGGCTCCTATCAACAGCATTTTTGAACTTTTAAGTCCCCACATTCTCCTATGTCTCCTATGTGTTCAGGTTCAGCTGTTCTTTCAGTCCTCTGATCGACACATGTCCCTCCCTATCGTTGTCTTTCCATGTGTTAATGAAGCTTAGAAGTTAATTAATTAGACTATTTAAGCTCTTATCGTTTTTTGATTTATCGATTATTTTATCTTACCTAGACATTTTATCTGTTAATTTGTTTGATTCATTATTTATTGTGATTCAATATGAAAAACTTTAAATCTTCGTAAAATTTTCAGAGGAAAACAAATAACAAAAAATTAATATTTATTAACACAAAACAAAATAAACATATTAAACTTTTCAGAACCACTAATCCATTTTGCTATAGCTTTATATAAATATATGTATATCTATAATTAAATATATATTATAAATATATATATATATATATATATATAATTATTTATAAAAGTATAAAACATGAAGGAATAAAAATCTCTATAAAACAACAATTTTTTTAAAAACCTTTTTACAAAAATAATAATTAATCTTAAAATCCATGGAACGTATATAGTTTCACTAGATGATACTTTTATTTTACATTATGTAAAGTATATTTCTGAAAACAAATTTGTATATATTTTATAGATTTGTTTGTATTAAATATCCAAAAATATTCGTAAATATTTAAAATAAATTGGACATCTCGAAAACTAAATGTTCATATTCAAAAAAAAATAAAAAATTGGAAAATCAGGATATCTGTAAACTACAAAACAATTAGTACTCTTTGCTTGTTCCTTGCTTATACGACATATTCTCTAAATTTCTATCCGGATCTTGAATTAGTGCCGTTTATAAGTGCATGTTTTAATGACAAAAATAGATGAATCTTTTACTTAAGCGAATATATTATATTTTTTATAATTTAATCTAGATCAAGTGCTAATGTATCCATCGGCGGAAAAGACGTGACAGTCTACCCACAAAGAAAATTTATTTTGTTCATATGAATCTAATCATATATTTCCTCATTGACCAAGTTCCCTTTTTAATATTTTATTTGCTTTTGCCAACGACTAACAAGTTAGATTTTCCTTTTCATCTAAAACATTCAAACATTATCATAAGTTATCAGAATCTAATATGAGATTACACTAACTAAGCGGTAGTTGTTTCTACACTAATCTGAGTTAGTTAAGCCACAAAATCAAGATTAGTATTTTATTAGGACAAATCAATAAATAAATACAAATTCAAAACATTAAAAAGTTTGGTGGAAACAGTTCTTGAAAGGACCTCTGAACTTGCAACCCATGAATCAATGTATTATTGTGCTAGCTGTCTTGTTGTGTTGCCTTATCTCTCCACCTTACTTTGCCACCAAGGTTTAACAACACGTTATGTATCTTTTTTTAGTATTATCAGTTTTAGATTGTTAATGGTAACTGTTGCTTTGTTATTAAAATACGTCATTAATATGTTCCAAACCAAAACCAGAAGATTTTTAATCTACAAAAGTGCTTAATCATATTGTTAAGTGTTAATAGTAATCAAGAATGCACGCGTACACTGATGTCAGAAACAATTAAAGACTCAGCGTTATCAAATGAAAAATAAACAATGACTCAACTTTAGGTTTATTTCTGGTAAATCAAATGAGGTATATGGCCTAGATGTATATCAATTCTTTTTTTAAAAGTCTATATCTATTTTGTTTAAATCATTACTATTTTGAAAACAGCTTATAGTATTCTTTACAAAGAAATGATTAAAGTTTGGCGGATATATATCAATCCTAAGAAAGTTTCGTACTTAGAATTGATTTCAACAAAAAGCGTGCAATATTATTCATAATGAAATAATATTTTTTTAAAACATATATGCAATATTAACAGATCAAGTCGAAATTGCTTTATAGTGCATATTGGACCTTACTGGAAAATCATGTTATATACACAAAAATTATATTATTTTAGAAAATCAACATAAACATTTTAAAATTATTAGAAGGGTGGGTGTGCAACATACATCTTATTATTTTTACAAAAAGACCAAATCTTTCAAATAGTTTTTTAAATTTTTTATCACAAAAATAGTTTTCAATGAAAAAATTGGTCGAAATAGACTTTTTTTTTTTTTTTACTTTAAACTTTACATCCAAAACTTCACTTTATAACTCTAAATGCTGAATCTTTAGATTAGTTAACCCAAAAAGTATAAATATATATTTACTTCTTTAATAATTTTTTAGTCATTTTCTTTTTAAAAATTATTTTGGTGACAATTTTTTTTAATGTCTATTTTAATGTATTTTTCAAACAACAATAGAAACAATGAAAATTTGATATAAGAAGATTAAAAGATACGTTATGTTTCACCTATATTGCCCTGTCCTCTCCCTTCTCCGGTTCTAGTGTTTCCATCCACCAATTTTATATGGCAAATTCTCCCGCCGCTCCTGCAGCCACAACCGCAACGGCCGGAGACTCGAGGCGTCGCCTCTCCGCTTCCATGTAAGCACATATTACTCTCATTATGCATACAATATTCAAAATTAAATGAAATAAATGTCATGTGTGTAATGTTTAAACTTTCTAAGAAGTGAAGCAATATGCAAGAGAAGATTCCGGAGAAACAGCAAAGGCGGTGGCAAATCAGACATGGTGAAACCTTTTAATATCATCAATTTTCAGACACAAGACAAAAACAGTAGTTGTTGTTGCAGCAAGTTTCAGATCGTTAAGATTCTCTTCTTTGTCCTTCTGTTGGCTACTCTCTTCACCATCATCTATTCACCTGAAGTTTATCATCACTCTCTTTCACACTCTTCTTCTAGGTAAATCTCTTTGCTATAACAATCTTGACCTCATATTGTTCAATACAATTTTAATATTTTTCTTAAATATAATTTAGGTCAAATATCTCAAATAGATTTTTTTTTTCGTTTTTTTATAGAAAGACTTCCAAAAAAATAATAATTAAAATATATTTTTTTTATTTTGAAAAATATAATATCTTTATAGTTTTAAATTTTTTTTAACATCACCTCCTTAAACCCACCCCATAACTATAAACTCAAGTCTAGACTAGTTAACCTGAATAGTATAAATATATATTTATACCATTTAATAAAGAGCAAATCTCTCAAATAGTTTTTTTTTGAAGTTTTTGTCACAAAAATAAACCGTAAGAGAAAAAATGACCAAATAAACATTTTTTATTTTAAAAATTTCAATATTTTTTAATTTTTTTTTAATTTTTAAACCTCAACTCCAAAACTCTCACCCCATAACTCTAATCCTAAGTTAAGATTAGTTAACCCAAGGGTATATATATATATATATATATATCCTTTAATAAAGTCTATTTTGGTCATTTTTTTCTTTGAATGCTATTTTTGGGACAAAAACTTTTTTAGGTATATTTTGGTTTTTATCTCTTTAATAATAAACTGTATTTTGATAATCTTTTCTATGTGAAATCTTAATCTTTTTAGGTCTACTTTAGAGTATTCTTCTATAATTTTTCAGTTTCATCACTTTTTTCTTCTATGACTTTCCTTTATTAATCCAAGTAATGATTAAATTTTCTTTTTAATCAAAACCATAGAAGTTCTTACTTTTGTATATTAAATTAATAATCACCATGTGTGGAAATTAGATGGATATGGAGAAGACAAGATTCAAGATATGTTCGGACCTGGTGATAAATTGGGACGATGTGACCAAAACCCTTGAGAGCGTCGAAGAAGGCCGTACGATCGGTGTCTTGAATTTCGATTCCAACGAGATCCAGCGTTGGAGAGAGTTAGCCAAGACTAAACACAACGATGATGAGGAAAACGTTGTCGTATTGGATCTAAACTATGCAGACAAGAACGTGACTTGGGACGCACTCTACCCAGAGTGGATCGATGAGGAGCAAGAAACAGAGGTCCCCGTTTGTCCTGATCTCCCAAAGATCAAAGTGCCTACAACAAGACTCGATCTGATCGTCGTGAAGCTTCCTTGTCGGAAAGAAGGGAACTGGTCAAGAGACGTCGGGAGGTTGCATCTGCAGATGGCGGCAGCGACGGTGGCCGCTTCCGCAAAAGGGTTTTTCAGAGGTCACGTGTTGTTTGTCTCTAGATGCTTTCCGATTCCGAACCTGTTTCGGTGTAAGGATCTTGTGTCTCGGAGAGGTGATGTTTGGTTGTATAAACCTAATCTTGATACCTTGAGAGACAAGCTTCAGCTTCCTATAGGTTCTTGTGAGCTCTCCCTCCCTCTCGGCATCAAAGGTGAAGCAAATAATCCTTTGTTTCAATTTAATATAGATGATGCTAAACAGAGCCGGATTTGATATTGAGAAATTGCTAAGAATATCACTTTCAAAAATACTTTCAATCAAAATATATTAACATTTGAAATTACATTTTAGTTATTATTGTTTAGGTTTAGTGTAAAAGATGTGGAGTTGAGTTTCTAAGTGTTTTATAAATATTTAAAAAAATTAGCTTAGTTTATTCTTATCATAAATTTATGGTATTTTTGAATATTGTCAATCATTAATGGTAAATTTGAAAAATAATATCAAACTTGTGGTAGAAACTTCGATATTTAGGTGGAATAAACAATTTTTAGGTTAATCATACTTCAAAAAAATCAACAATTTAGAGCATCTTCAACACGAGATCTTAACCGTTTCATAATAGAGGGACCCCACAAATAGGACAAAAGACGTTCCTTCTATCTTCTAATTAAGAACCAAATCTTTGATAGTTTTTCAACTGTTTGCGGGCCCCACTGACACGTGGCGATCCACAATTGGTTTACTTTTTATTTATTTTTTAAAAAAAAACCAGAAAAAATTAGAAAACCCAAATGAGTTTTCCCGTTAAAGATGCTCTTAGAAGTCATGTGACTTAATTGTGTATAATAGTTATTTAAACTAGTCATGTTTCACCCGGCTGTGCCCATAAGAGTCTTTATCCTAAGTTTATAGTTTTATGTTTTCTTGCATGGATTTTACAGAGAGACCAAGCTTAGGAAACCCTAAAAGAGAAGCCTACGCTACAATCCTACACTCCGCTCACGTTTACGTCTGTGGAGCAATAGCGGCGGCTCAGAGCATAAGACAGTCCGGTTCAACAAGAGACCTCGTGATCCTCGTCGATGACAACATCAGCGGCTACCACAGGAGTGGACTCGAAGCCGCTGGTTGGCAAATCCGGACAATACAGAGGATTCGAAACCCTAAAGCAGAGAAAGATGCTTACAACGAGTGGAACTACAGCAAATTCAGACTATGGCAGCTCACAGACTACGACAAGATCATCTTCATCGACGCGGATCTCTTAATCTTGAGAAACATAGACTTCTTGTTCTCCATGCCCGAGATCTCAGCTACAGGAAACAATGGAACCCTATTCAACTCAGGAGTCATGGTGATCGAGCCATGCAACTGTACGTTTGCGCTTTTGATGGAACATATAAATGAGATTGAGTCTTACAACGGTGGAGATCAAGGTTACTTAAACGAGGTGTTCACATGGTGGCATCGGATTCCGAAACACATGAATTTCTTGAAGCATTTTTGGGTTGGGGATGAAGATGACGTGAGACGCAAGAAAACAGAGTTGTTTGGAGCAGAGCCTCCTATTCTTTATGTGCTTCATTACTTGGGGATGAAGCCGTGGCTATGTTACCGTGACTATGACTGTAACTTTAACTCCGACATATTCGTTGAGTTCGCGACGGATATTGCTCACCGACGGTGGTGGATGGTCCACGACGCAATGCCTAAGGTATGGTGGTACATCTTTTTCTTAAACCCTAATTTTAACACATAATACAAATCATTTTATCTCTTAGGTGGATGTTAGCATATGTGTCATAGGCCAAAATAGAAAAAAAATGTAGAATTCTATGGCATCATCTAAATATTTTCTATTACAAAAACATTTTCTTTTAAATGACTAAGAGTAGGGTCATACACTAAATTTAAACCATTTTAAAAATTGAGATAATGATCAAAATAAACCTTAAAAAAATTTTGTCTTCAAAATAGAACTTAAGGAGAAAATAATCAAATATATTTATTAAAGTATGTAAATATATATTTATACTCTTGGTTAACTAATCTAAACTTAGTGTTTATAGTTATGAGGTGGGCGTTTTGGAGGTGAAGTTAAAAATAAAAAAAAACTAGAAAAAATATTAAAATTTTTAAAATAAAAATGTCTATTTTAGTTATTTTATCTCTTAAAGTTTATTTTTGTGACAAAAACTTTAAAAAGTCTATTTGAGAGATTTACCAATTAAATTTTACTATGCTTTAGAAATGAGAATTTTTTTTCAGTGGAACTTGAATGCTGAAACACATACTAGCTAATCTAAAAGTTTTAAAACATGATAATATTGTTTTAATGATAGTTTGTGTGATGATGTTTTGTTAGGAGCTTCACCAATTCTGTTACTTGCGATCCAAGCAAAAGGCACAGCTGGAATATGATCGCCGGCAAGCCGAGGCGGCGAATTATACCGACGGCCACTGGAAAATAAAAGTGAAGGACCCAAGATTCAAGATTTGCATCGATAAGTTGTGTAATTGGAAAAGCATGTTGAGGCATTGGGGAGAAACAAATTCAAATTGGACCGACGACGAGTCCTTTGTACCTACCCCGCCGGCTATCACCGCCGTCCGGAGATCCTCGCTTCCCGGCCATAACTTGTGACGTGATACATATACACAACTACGTATTAATGAATTTCATGAGTGTTTTTTTCCCTGCGAAATTAGGTAAATATCAGATGTATTTTTTCATATAGTTTTTTTTCTCTATTGGAATAATTTTTTGTTTTTTTCAAAAGAAAATAATTTTTTGTTATTATTGTTTACTGATTTTTTATTACTTTGTCGTTTAGCAAAAAGATTAAACTCATGTTTTATATATAGGGAATATTGCATTTTAAATACTCAAATTGGCAAAAGCTTGCAATTCAAACATTAACGTTCAAAAACTAACACTTTAAATAATAAAAATGACATATTAAATCTTGAAATTAACTTACTTTTTTGCCACATCAAAATTGTGACCGTTATTGTTCATTAGTAGGTTAAAATGATGATGTGGCAGTTATTATTATTTTTTTAATTTTTTTAGAAATAAATCAATAAAACTATTAAAATAAATAAAAATAGGTAAAATATATATAAATGGATAAAATTATCTTTAAAAAATAGAAAATTACTAAAAGATTAAACTTATAAAAGTATTTTAAAAATACAAAATATTTCTTAAAAAATAAAGACTAACTTAAATTTTCAAAAAAATTAAAAAATTTCAAAATTTCAAAGAATTATAAAATATATAATTTTCATATACTTCAGTTTTACATACTTTAAAATATTTAAATTTCTTTAAGAAATATAATTTTATCTTTTTTTTTAATTATAATTATTTTTTGTATATGATTCCATTGATGACTAAAATGGATAAATACTTTAAATGAATTTTGATTAAATTTTTAAAAACAAAATTTAAAATATAATAAAAATTCAGACATATCCAAGGTGAACCTCTCATATACTCAAGTGCAAATTCAGACATATCCAAGGTATATTTTAAAAAAGATTATTATATGCAACTTGAGTAACCGAAATTTTTATTATATGCAACTTGAGTAATCAAAATTCAGACATATCCAAGGTACATTTTTAAAAAACTATTTATTATAGTTCTTGAGTAATCAAAAATTTTATTATATTTTTGCAACTTGAATATATGCTAAGTTCACCTTGAATATGTCTAAATTTTTTTTTAAAATGTAATAAAAATTAATTTAAAGTATTTATTCATTTTAGTTATCAACGGAAGCATATACAAAAAAATTATAATTAAAAAGATAAAATTATATTTCTTAAAGAAATTTAATATTTAAAGTATGTGAAACTGAAGTATATATATGAAAATTATAGATTTTATAATTCTTTGAATTTTTAAGATTTTTTGAAATTTTAAGTTAGTATTATTTTTTTAAGAAACATTTTGTATTTTTAACATAATTTTATAATTTTTAAATTTTTAGTAAGTTTTAAAATTTTTAGTAAGTTTTTTTAAAGATAATTTGATTCATTTATATCTATTTTACCTATTTTATTTATTTTAATTGTTTTTACTGATTTATTTTTATTTTTTTTGCCACGTCATCATTTTGACTTGTTAACGTGACGAACAAATAAGTTAGTTTCAAGATTTAATATATTATTGTAGTCATTTTCATTATTTAAAGTGTTAGTTGTTGAACGTCAAGATTTGAAGTGCAATTTTTGCCAACTTCAGTATTTAAAATGTAATATTCCCCTTATATAATGTATCTACATCTTATTTTATGCAGTTATTTCGAAGGTTGATTTTGAAAATACCGATAATGTTAGTAAAAATTCAAAACTATTTATACATACAATGTCGATTACAGATTTATAGTAAAATAAAATAAATTAAAAATAACATCATACTCAAGTTCTCAACGTAGGCGGTTGTTGTGTACTTGTGTAGCATGTTTTACATTACACAGACAAACTGTACGCGTAAAGATTTTCCTAATTATTAAGCCAAAGGAAATACAATTTCCATATCGAAAATAAATAAAAAGGAAAATCATATCAAGATTTAGGAAATCGAATCTAACAGATATCATTAATGATCTTCGACACTAATAACCAAAAATGGAAAATCTCAATTAAACTTCTATATATATCAAGAAAGATGTAAACAATAAGTCACAATCACTGACAAAAAAACAAAACATGGCGTCTTCTTCACCAATGAAAACCACTAGACTTTCTCAATACCGAGCAACCCTATTCCAGAAAGCTTCTTCTCTGAAAGCCACGAGCTTAGCTAAAAGACAAGAGACTGTCTTCAGGAAAGCTGAGGAGCTTTCGATTCTCTGTGGGATCCAAGTCTGCGTCATCTACTATGGATCAGACGGTGAGCTTATAACATGGCCTAAGGACAGAGAAAAGGTCAAAGACATGGCTTTAAGGTACAGTCAGTTAAGCGATGAGAAGCGAGACATAAAACAATATGATCTTGACAAGTTTCTTGAAGAGATCAACAAAGATGATTCCAAGAAGAAGAAGAACAAGAAAGTGAAACTTGGATCAAATTACAAGTATCCGGATTGGGATCCAAGGTTTGATAATTATTCAGTAGAGCAACTCGAGGAGCTGATTCATTCCTTGGAAGCGTAAGCAAACCGTTATGCAAGATAGGCTTCAAGCCGTTGTTGAATCTCAGAGACAGAGGAACGTGCATTATCTTCAACAGCAACTCCCTAACCAAGCTCAATCTCTGGCTCCCCTTCCAAACTCACTCACTGTATACCAGCATCCGAATATGGAACTGTACTCGAGGTTTCTTGGAGGACAAGATACTGTAAAGAATGAGTTTATGAGCAAGAACATGTTACCCTACAACAGCTTCAACAGCAACTGTGTTAACATGTTTCCAAACCAGTGTAATCAGAACTGTTCCAAAGTTGAAGATTACTCTGTCTTTACTCAAGGAACTGGGATGAACAACATGAATGTGGAAGATTATTCCGGGTCGCTTTGGACACAAGGAGGTGGGATGAACGGGTTGCAGAACATGGACATGTACGGCTACAACAATGGTTTCTCGCATCAGCTTGTTCAGTTTCCAGCACAGAGAGCAGCACCGGTCTCGGTCTGTCAATATATGGATGGGTCAACACAAAGTATCAGGCCTCAGTGATCTCTCGCAATGTCTCTTATAACTTAGAGAAGCATATTCATACGTATTATTTTTTGCTGGTTGATGATGCAATTATCAGTTTGAAACATTTGATCATTCTCTTGTCTTTTCAATTATGTCGCTATGTGCCAATGTGACTAACTATAATATATTGTGTTTTTGTGTTAATTAATAATATCTCCACGAGTGTCTCTTTCTCTGCATTTGCTATTTTGAGAATATTCTTTTTATGATATAGGAGTATATCATTAATGTTTGCTTAATACAACCCTTTTTGTGACATAAAGGATCTATCACTAATCATCCAGGTTTAAAAAAATCGTTAGGCGATAATTAAATATTTAATAAATGATTAGCGACAAAAGGGATTATTCAGGGTTTAAAGGAGATTACCGCATTTACCCAATTTTTGAGAGAAAATTCCATTAAAATACCCCAACTAAATTTCATTAAGCTATTTAATACCCAAACTTTTACGTTATCCAGTTTAATCCCAACTAATTATTTTGTTCATTTTAATATACAAACTTTAAAGTCTGCCCATTTTAATACCCAGACTTTATTTATTTTAATTAAAAATATTAATAACTTTCAAACAAAATTTTAAAAAATTCTAAATCTAAGAGAAAATACGCAAATTTTCTAATTTTATTTTAATCTTTAGGAAATAATTTAAATAAATTATAGGATTTTAAAAAAAAACAATTAAAATTAATTTTGAATGTAAAAAATGAATTTGTTTTCTATTTCAGAAAATAAACTAAATTCAATATTTTAAAATTTAAAATTTTATTACAAAATTAAAGATTTATAAAAAATTTAGTTACTTTATTTTTCAAACAAAAATAAAATTAGAATTGTTGAGAATTTTTTGTAAATTTTCGAAATTTTCTAAGTTTCATTTCAAAGTTATTAGTATTTTAACTAAAATAAATAAATTTTGAGTAGTAAAATGGGCATAGTTTAAAAGTTTGTATATTAAAATGAGCAAAATAATTAGTTGAGATATTAAAATGGGTAGCGTAAAAATTTAAGTATTAAATTGGTTAATGAAATTTAGTTGGAGTATTTTTATGAAATTTTCCCATTTTTAGAACCTTGCTAATCATCATCACTTGCATAAATAAAAGGAAAAAAAGAGTTGTAAAAAGAAAAAAAGTAGAAAGAGATCCAACAAGTGTTAAACTGTTCGGCTAGTTTAAGAAATAACCAACGAGTGAGATCAAAAGAGATTAAATGAACGGTTTAGATTCACAGAAGATGTTATTACCTTCCAAAGTGGGACCGGACCCACCAATCAAACACAGAAGCAAAATCATTTAGGGAAGATTTTGTTTTGGTGGAGGCTGCTGCTTCCCTTCTTCTAAGGAATGAAAAAGACCTAGAAGAACACTCTCTGTCTCTCTTCTTTCTATTATTCGAATTCAAGTGAGTTCTGTTTCTCTTCTCCTCTACTTAGCTCCAATTGATTTCAGTGTCGGCTCAATTCTTATATACTTGTTTGTGTTCTTGAGTGATTTGGGGCTTCTTCACTTATTGTCTCGTTTTTGAATATTATAATCAAGATCTTCTCATTAGCAAGACAAAATCTTTCATCTTTGGATTCTGAATCTAACGGACTCGTATAACATTTAAGTTTTTTTTTTGGTTATGGATTATGATGTTTGGTGTGAATGGTTTCACTATTAGAGATCCTGTGTGGTGTTGCTTTAATAGATTGAGTTAAATTAACACCATTGTTTCTGCAGATTATTTGGTAGGTAACTAGTCTTGTAAGCCATAGGCGTTGAAATGAGTGGTTCGGAAAGGAAACATGTCTCTAAATGGGACTTTAAGGAAGACACACATCATCATCATCCTAGCGCAGATGTAAACTCAGGTTCTCATTACAGTAACAAGGAGCCCCAGCCTGTCAGTAATGCTAATGCAAGTAGGAGGTCTGCGGCTGCTGCGGAAGATCAGCACTCCGGTCAAGCTAGAACTAGAAGCAGAGTTTCACAAGATAACGATAATAGTTATTATTCTAAGCATGATGAAACTAGGCAGCAATTTTCTCATAGGTTAGTGTTTGAGTAGTTACAACAAGTAGAGATTCTTATTTATTTGTTCTTTAGTTCTTACTCTCTTTTTTTTTCCTTCTCATAGTAGAAGTTATAGCAGAAGTAGAAGTCGTAGCAGAAGCCCTGTCTATAGAGCAAGGCGAGATCATGCAGGATCTTCTGACAGACACAAGACCAGAACACGAGATGACTTCAACAAAAGAAGCCGCGGTGATCAAAGCAGCAGCGAATATGGTTGGGAAGATAAAGCTAGAAAGCCAAGGGAGACGAGATACCACTCCAATGATTTCAGAGAAGAGGAGGCAGCTATGATGATGATGAAAGGTTCAAGGTCTTCAGACTATGATGATACCGGAGGAACGTTCTAGAAGGGAGCAGTTACAAATGCTGGCGTTTCAGATCCGAGGTTGAGACGACACAGAAGCGAGCTGACAGGAGCGAAAGAAACACAACGAAGGGAAAGGGATGGTGATGGTGAGGGACGGTTTCTGCAGGAGTTCTGATATCCCTTGCAAGTTTTTCGCAGTAGGGAACTGTCGTAATGGCCAGCATTGTAGGTTTTCTCATCATGGTGGTGATGATAGAAAGCAGCCTCAAGACGACAACAACAACTTTTATAGACAGGACAGCAACTATTATAGTGGTCATGATAGATGGAATGATGATGAAAGATTGGATGATGGAAAGTTCAGTAAAGGGACTTCTGAAACTAAAGGTAAGGGTAGTAGTAGCTGGATTGGTGATATGGAGATGTCTCCAGACTGGGACTATGGTGCTCATAATTTGAAAAAACACATGAAGGAAGAAGAAGAGCCTGGTGTTGGCATTATTGGTCAGAGTTCAAAGTCTAGAGCTGATGACCAGAGGAGCAGTGGTATGTATTCATATGATGACAACAAACCAATGGTTGAGAAACCTATAGCTGATTCTCATCTGAACTACAACAACGCGGTGAACATAGCTCCAGTTCAAGCATTCAATCAGAATCATACTATATTGCCGTTCCAAAACACACTCACCCCTGAAGGAAGTCAACAACAAGTGATGGCCCCTTCTGCTGCAGATTTCTCAGTAGGCTTGAACTTGAGCAATGCTGAGAGTGAAAAAGCTTATCAAGATAATCATCATTCACTGGTGGAGAAAGTTGTGACCAGGGAACAAATAGATCAGATTAGCAACATCTCAGCAACTATAGCGCAGCTTCTTGCAAATGGACAGCCCATTGCACAGCTTACACAAGCATTGCAGATGCCCTTGCATTCAGAATCTTCCATGGCTGTTCAACCAAATCATGCTACTCAGAGTAACAACCCACTTGGGATGAGCACTGACACTTATGAAGCCCCACCGGTGACTGCATCACAGGTAAGCAACCTCGATGAGATTCAGGAACTACCAGTACACTCCCAACGCTTCTAAGGAGAACGGAGACACAAAGACCAATGAAGCTATTAAAGAAGAAGAGTGTAATAAGACTGGAGAAGAATGCGGAGAACGTTGTTGATGAAGATGATGATGGTAGCGATGAAGAAGAAGAAGAAGAGAAGAAAGAGAAAGACCCGAAATGGATGAGGGACGTTTAAGTTTGCGCTTGTTGAGATTGTTAAGGAGCTTCTGAAACCAGCTTGGAAAGAAGGTAAGATGAACAAAGATGGTTACAAGAACATAGTGAGAAAGTAGTTGAGAAAGTGACTGGCTCAATGCAAAGTGGAAACGTTCCTCAAACACAGGAGAAGATTGACCATTATCTATCCGCTTCTAAACCAAAGCTTACTAAGCTCGTTCAGGTTCCTTCATACATCTTTTGCTTTCAAAAACTTAATCAACCGCAAATGTTCCTAATCGTTGGTTTTGTTTCTATCTTTACTTTCAGGCATATATCAGTAAAGTCAAGAAGACATAAATTAAGTTCATCTCTTGTCAGCATCATAAAGCTTGATTAGAAAATGATTTAAAGTCTGGTCTTAAAACCTCAATCTTTTTAAGGAAGATGAGGTGAGGCTCTGTTGTTGTCACCATCTCTCAGTTCTGTAGATATACCATAGTGATTTTGGTCCTGAATGTTCCTTTTTCTTTTTCAGACATGATGATATGGTTCAGTCTCATAGTAGACCAAGATTGTGTTAACTTAGACCAGATTTTCAGTGATCCTCATCTCTTTTGTCTCAACGTTGATCTTCATGTTCTTGTCAACAAAACTACCATAGTTGAAAGAAACACGTTCCCATAATGTAAATAAATCAAATTAAAATTGGAATTGTACGGTTGGTCTCTTAACCGGTTTAAACCGACCTGTACCGGCGCTCCCGCCATTTTAACTCTTCTCCTTCTCTGTGAATCTGATATCTAAAGACGGAGATGGCTTCGTCCACATCTAAAACCCTAATGGACTTTATTCAACCCGCGAAACGACTCAAAGCTTCCTCCTTTCCCGCCGGTGGTTCCCGAGGTTTGGGTTCTGCAGCAAAATCGCCGCCTCGTGTAACCGTTACCAATTCCATCGCCGCCGACTCGTCTTGCTCCGAATTGAACAAATTCATTGCCAAATCTAAGCACAACCTCGCCGTCATCTCCGAGAAGGTCGCAAAAGCTAAAGGTTTGATTTTTAACCTGAGTTGTGTCTCCCATTACTAAGGCAAAAGAGTTTTTCTTTAGGGTTTTACGATTTAGATTGATTTGGGACTTGAAACTGTGTAGCTGAAGGAAGATTTTACGTGCCTTTGTCTGAGTTGTTAGTGGAAGAATCATGGCTTAAAGCTCTCCTGGAGAATTGCAAAAACCCTACTTCAAAACCCTTTCTGAGTTCCTGAACGTGAGATCATCTCTGGCCCTTTGATATATCCGCCGCAGCATTTGGTTTTCAATGCCCTTAATACAACACCTTTTGATCGAGTCAAGGCTGTCATCATCGGACAGGTGAATGAACATTGGTTTCTCTTGAGGAGGTTCTGGAGTTTTGTTGTGCTTTAACAACAAGTTTTGTTTCTGTTTGATTTAGGATCCTTACCATGGAGCTGGTCAAGCTATGGGTTTGTCTTTCTCTGTGCCTGAAGGACAGAAGCTACCTTCTAGTCTGTTGAACATATATAAGGAGCTTCAGAAAGATGTTGGCTGTTCAATCCCACCTCATGGTGATCTAAAGAACTGGGCTGTGCAGGTATATGGACTTTCTTTTTACATTAATTATCAGTTTACTTGGAGTAACTCATGCAAGTCACTTCTTGATTTTACTTTTTAGGGTGTCTTGCTGTTGAATGCTGTTCTTACAGGTAATATCTATCATCGCGTAGGTGACCTTATAAGTATAAAAACTGCTAAAAGTGAAAGTTCTTGTAACATTTGGTTATCTTGCGGCCTTGTAATGCAGTAAGGAGTAAACAGCCGAACTCACATGCAAAGAAAGGATGGGAACAGTTCACTGATGCTGTCATTCAAAGCATCTCGCAGCAGAAGGAAGGTGTTATCTTTCTCCTCTGGGGAAGATACGCTCAAGAGAAATCAAGTAGGTTTTGGTTTACTTATGCTATGCATTTTCATAGTTTGTTTTGTTTGAGACTGCGAGCTTTCTTGTGATCATTGCAGGTTGATAGATGGGAATAAACATCATATACTCACAGCAGCTCATCCATCTGGTTTGTCCTCGCATAGAGGCTTTTTCAATTGCAGGTTAGCTCACTCCAATGAACTTTTTATTTAATTTATAATGCCTTATCACATGCATAGTATAACCACTGTTTCTGTGAGACTTGCAAGAAATTATATGACTTGCAAATGTCTGCGCATTGTGCTTATGTTGTCCCAGCTGCTGAAATTAACAACATTAATGTTCCACCTTTGAACAGACATTTCTCTCAAGCAAACCAGCTACTCGAGCAAAAGGAGATTCCTCCCATAGATTGGCAAGTTTAACCACAGACTTGCGACCAATACGAAGCATGAGTGTTATTGGAAGCTAACCATCTTTTGCAGTTCCTTTTGGTGAACAGAGCTTGAAGCTTTAACCGTTATAATGCTCCCCTTTTGTGAATCATTTCTTATCACAGAATCCTAGACGTCTGTATCTGAGTATGGCTGAGTATCGGGAGACTCTTCGTTTTATAGTCTTTGGAGAATGGTGTGTATTATATTAGCATTGCTTGTAGAATTTCCCTGTTGCTACAAAGTATGTACAAGTTAAAAAGTATGGAGAGGTGCTTTGAAGCTAGCGAAAAGC